>CAJNOP010000094.1:356986-434137 GCA_905250075.1 Rotaria sp. Silwood1 | reverse complement strand
TATGGCGTGGTATAGATAGTTTATATATATTTAGCTCGCTGTAGTTGGTCATCGTTTACCACATATTAGCTTTATAAAGGCAATGCTGAAAATAAACTTATAATGCTCGAAAACCTATACTAGGTCGTCCTGCACTAACTTATCAATCAACTACTTTGACTGCTAGACACATTTCATCTCTTTAATATTCAGACACTTGTCGAAGAAAGAGAACTGATTCACACTTTATGTAATGCTTGTAATGTATGCATATATGTTGTTAATTGTTCGGAGGAATCCTGTACGATATCATATTTTTAGCTTTGTTGCATGAACTTTCTTTCTCATATAGTATCGAATTGTTGCTTGTGATGCATACTTCTTAAGTGTGTTTCGTGTCTATTGTTTTAAAATAAACATCGTGTATTATTAGCACTATGTCTGAATGCAAAAATTATGAATAATACTTTTCAACTATATTTGATTTTGTGATCGAAAATGCAATTTTTTTCTGTACAAGAAAAAGTAGTCCTCAAAGAATTAATTATCTGCAAAGTTTACTTTTATATTTTTTATTCTTCATTAACAAGCAATGGAGGCTGTGTATTGTACAACGTATATATATATCGTAGAAAATTTAATCGTTAGACCAAATTTTATGAATAAGTACTGAAACAACGATCCGTTTAAAATGTAATTGATTCATGTCAAATATCGCCGACATATGCTTGTTGATCATAACGTTCTCCAATTAATTCTTCTCATATAATTTGTCTTTAGAAGGTTTTTTTTACAGATTCATTTTGTATATAATCCAAACCAATAGAATATACTTCAAAAGTCATGAAATATATCGTGCAATGGTCAAAATGAATTCATTCTCTTTTAATCAAACTACAAATATTTTTAGTCTTCTTATTACATATACAATCAACACGGAAGACATACAAAATCTTTTCGTATTGTGAAAATGAAACAGCTTGCAAACAGAGACGAATTTTCTAGTCGTATCCTTTTTTTTTTGTTGATTTCATCGGTATGACACATATTTATTTAATTGCAATAGAGCACAAAATAGTTGGAGGTATACTTCAGAAGCAACAGTATATTTTCGATGGTTTTTTTGTTGTGTGAACGAAAAGAAGCACTTTTCTTTTAATGTATTCTTTCTTAGTGCATGACAACGCAAATTTTTATTTGTAACTTTTATTCTTTTATGATACAATATGCCTTTCGAGACTACATTATTTATTATTTAGTTCTCAATTGTTTAGAGTATGGAAAGAGTTAAGAACAAACCCAAAAGACAATTACTTATTGCATGCTACAAATATTTAATGAGTGCCATTTTTATGTTTTTTCAGTTTTCATTCTTTTAGCAATAAGAGAAAAAAAATCTTACACTTCATTCATTTGTTCTTCGTTCTTTCATTTATTCTACGCGACTTCTGATGTAAGACACATGGAAACTCAATATTACTTCGACGACAATTTTTTTTTGATAATAGGTTGCATATATACTGTGAGTGTCTGTTTTTATTCAAAATTTCGAGTTTTAATACGAATATTTAATGTATAATTCTAAAGAATAAGAAAATAAAATGATTTTTTTTTGTCAGAATCAAATAGAACAGTCATGATGTTGGAAAAGTTGAAAAATAATTTTTACAATCTATTTACTGCATGTGTTTTTCTGTGATATTGAAACAATGAAATTGGGTTCTTTTTCATTATGAAAACTAAGCTCAATAGAGAGATCTTTAAAAAAAAACAAAGTTGATTCATTTTTAAGGTATACTTTCACGTTACTATGAGATATAGTTCATTTTCAATGATGCATAAGCCAGCATCATAACGAATAATATATTGATGAAAGTATTTGGCGTTTTCTCTTATATGTTTGCAATTTCATTTTAATTGAGAAGTCATTAGAAAAAATTTTACAATAATCAATAATTCTTAGCAAAACATGTTTTTTTTTTTACTTTCTACGTCATATCCTACTAAGTGATGTGAACTAACGTCTGCAATGAACAATACAATAAATTTGTATCTTTGATATTTTCTTTTTAACAGGAATTTCTTTTTTGTATGCAAAATCGTGTTTTTAGTGCAGGCATCTTTGTTTAATTCAATTAGTGTCAGGTACTCGACAGTTCTTTTTTACACAATAGAGTGCTGCACCAGAACCCTGTCAACATTTTTCTTGAAATATTTTCCTTCTTTATGAAAGAAATGTTTTTTTTCCTTCTGTAGTAGTTACACATTCAGAATCATATTTTTCAATAAATGAAATGCTTCTACTTAAAATGGAAAAGCTTTTTAAAGAAAATGACTTTTTAACGACATTTTGAATGACAGAAGACAATAGAATATTTCTTGTTCTTCTGTAGTCGAGTATATTTCAACGTCACATTTGTGTTTCATTAACTTCTATACTGACGGAAAAACGCTTTGAATGTTTGTTTTTAATATTCAATAGATTGAAACTCAATATCTGAGAATCGAACATGTATTAGTTGTCATTTTATCATTTTGTTGACTTTCTTGGAATCTAATCGAATTATATTATAAATACATAATTGTGATGATTTCTGATAGGTGGATGTCAGTGCGGATGGAGATATACTTTATTCTACTCCTTCATTTCATATACACGTATCGTTTACATACAAAACACACGTTTATATACGCAAGTAGAAGAAGAGAGTATGAAAAGAAAAGAGATGAGGCCAAGAAGGGAGCAGATATAGAAGAACCATAGAGTAAGGACAGCAGCGTAAAAATAAAAAGATTAGGGCAATATATATAATATACAAGTGAATAATAAGGGCGCGTTGAATATCAAGTATAAAATCCAATAATCGAGAGCGTTACAATAATGTAAAAAAAAGCTCAATTAATATCTCAAACAAGGTAAATAATTAGACCATGCTCACGATATTAAAAATATTAAAACTCTGATTTATAATTTTGAAAGTAATTTATAATGTAAATTGCATATTGAAAGAGTCATATTTTCTTTACTCAGTTACTTCTGAACTTAGGAATCAAAACTTTCTACAACGCATCACAAGGACCTGGAGATTTAACAGTCAATACATAGTCGTTCGATCTCTAGCAAATGATTTCTACTTTGAAAAGAAAAACATGAGAAACAAAATTTCATGTTCGGAAAGTTGAAAAGTATAGTGATAAATATTTAACATTTTATAAATCAATTACAGTATGTAGTCGAAAGCTTTCGTGTAAACAAGTTGTCATATAGTATTCTTGCTCAGAGACGATTTCGTTTGCTCGAATCTGACTAATATCACTGAGAAAAATTTCCAAGAAAAAAATGTTCTAAAAAATATTTGTTGATGAGAAATTCATGAGAAAAACCCTTTGATATCGAGTAACTTTGATATAAGCAGCTTGTAATGCGATTTTGTTTCTCGGACAGTCTTCTTTTGCTCAGTAATGATCGTATATCCATAAGAAAAGCATTTTTAAGAAGTAAAAATTTTTTCAAGGACAAAAAAATGTTTTAACAAAGCAACGAGTTTTTGATATAGATACTCTTTGTTTTCTATTCTATGCTAAATTGAATTACAATCAGTCTTTTTTCACATTAAGTCAACAGATAAGCAAAGTTTTTACACTATCTTGTTTGCTTGTGCAATGTTATGTTATATTGCCAACTGACTTGACTTTCTTTATATGTATTAATGGATATCCTAAATCTGTATGATGCAGTAGTCAAAGAACCATAGGATGTCTTCTCAACATCAGAACATAGTACATCACATTAGTGCTTCATTTAAATCTTTCTTTTTTTTCACACAATTCTCTTCTCCCTTTTTTTTTGTCTATATGTGACATGTTTACAAGGGAGAAACGGCAGACTTTGTACTTGAAGGTAATTTACACTACTTAAACGCCCTTCGAGCTACTTTAAAGTACTTTGATGTACTTCAAGTCTGCCGTTTTCCCCTTGCATATTTACATCGCGTGATTGTAACGATAAATGCCTCTAATCGTCAGACATCATAATACAATAAGAGTAAACTCCCTCCTGTAATAGAAGCCCCTCCCATATTAGAAGCCTCTCCCTTATTAGAAGCCCCCTTCAGAGGGGATAACTTGAAAGATGCATTAGAAGCCCCCTGATTTTGAAAACTTTTTGAAAATTTTCGTTGATATTTTCATCGAAAAACTTTCAAAATTCGCGATCTTAAGGTGAAAATATGTTTAATTTCCTTACTTATCAGCATAAAAACTTTGAAAACTCTTACAAAGTCCTCTGAACAACTCTTAAAAACCCTAAAAATCTCTCAAGTCCTTTAAAATCTATTACCCTCAAAAACTATTGAAAAATTTTAAGACTTAATAGAAGTCCCCTCCGAAGCTTTCAGATGATAGACAAACTAGAAGTTTCCAGAGGCTTCTAAACTGGGAGAGGATTTACTCAGATTAATACATGGACCTATCTCAATTTTCATTATAATTTTATTCAAAACGATCGTTTATAGCCGCGTATGATATGTAAACCGACCATATTTTTCTACGATCTTGGTTATTATAATACGACATCATAGTTTTGTTGTATATTCTCGTACGTGCATCATTATTTAACCAAGGAAATTTCTTATCTGTGCATCAAGCGTTACTCAGTGCTTCGATGGAATCAAATACGTATCTTATCCATACTGTGTAGTTTTATGAATCAAACTGATGTTTTATCCCCTAATTATGACATCTCATAATACGACATTTTACGGCTAAGATGAGATTAGACTATTTAATATAATGTTTGCGTAAATACTTCTTACTGCTAATGTATTTTCTCGTTTTCATCTGGAGTATACGACGTGATTTGCTGCATCTCGTAATAGTTCATTCACGATTAAACTTAAGTTAGTCCATCCTATCATATTTAGACTGCAAGAGGTCATAAATATCTACTTATTTACTATAAATGAACGTTTCGATGCTCATAATGTTCTTCTATGAACATAACAATTTAGATGCGTTGCTTGCTCATATTAAATAAAAATATCCTCGTTCTGTATAGTACTCATTTGTTCAGAAGAAATGACAGATGTAAAGATTAGAAAAAAACTTCATATCGCTATAAATGCTTAACAATGATTCTCACATGGACTATCATAGAGACGTAATCCAACGACATTCTTAAAATCTATGGGTACATGAATCGAGTACAGGTTAATGGAAGCTATCGATAAATACATAAGCAGCTCAAACATATGAATAGAAGCCTATCATTAACAAAAAATACAGATATTTAAATGATGCTCAGAAAAGAAATGTTTTCCCCACAAATCCGTTCTTAGTTATATCGGGTTATAAAAAGTTTGGTAGCATTAGATAGAACTCAACAAGAGCTATCGATTGCTTATAAATGCAAAATAGCTATTTATGGATTTAAGGTAATTCCATAATATGGCGTAAATAAGGCGTGTTAATAATGGTCAAACATGGCATATATTTACGTTGCACCGTAAAAAAAATGCTATATACTGAGAAAGGAGATGTGTAAGAATTGATGTATAGAATGAGAAGATGACACAACAAAGAACGTATGTGTATAAAATGAATTAGGCAATATAGGATAGCAATGACATATTCTACTATTATGAACGAGTACGGTGAACAGTTATCTAAAGGGTGAAACAACAGTTGTGCATTAATTTTGTTTTTGATACTTCATTTCAATGAATCATCTTAGAGACTTCGTCCTTTTTCTGTTAGAGAGAGTAAAGTGTTTCGTGCAAAAAAAAAAGTATGAAAGAATTTGATCGAAAACGTTTTGTGAAGCTCACAAAAGTCTCAGAACGAAAGGCACTGGAAAACGTTTCCGCAAAATTTTTCGAACTTGAAAAAAATTCATTCAATAACAACAAGTATCCTGTGATTCGTTTGTTTCAAATGATATACTGTAGGAATGAAGCACTATGGTTGTATGGAAAAACAAATTCTCTACATGTTTTACATTGGTTGAAATGAACACTTCTGTAACAACTTCTTATGTCACCGACTCTTCAACAATGGTGATCGACCACTAAAAGAAAAAGTAGTTGTTTTCCAACAGTGAAGTTTCTTAAAATATATTTTAAATGAAAATAAAAGTTTATTGAGTTTTTCCAGCCAACCATCTCATTTGAAATAGAATACATTTCCTTTATGAGATATTGAAGTAAAAGTTTGTCTTCGCCTTGCTAATGTTAAACTATGTTTCTTAATCGAATTGTATGTTGTTGAGTCTCTTGTATGCCACATCAGCTATTTTAAGATCATACGAAAACTTCGTTCTAGCGAACAACTATGTATATATGGCATCAGAGAACATCAAAAGTGAGTAATAAACATTACGTAACAATTTTTCTTTTATCAAAATAAAAATTGGCACTAAAGTTGCAGAAGTTTTCCGTTATTTTTTAGTATAAGATTATTGTGAGCTTCGGAAAACGTTTTCGGCTATTTTCTTTTTCATTTTTCCTACAAAAAATTTGGCTCTTTCTAATAGAAACAGAAATTCGATAGAATACTACTGGATGGCTTCGACTTAATGCTTCTTGAAAATATATGAACTCTTATTCTTGTACTTCTTCCAGTTTTATCAAAAAATGTTTTGTATGTTTTAAGTTACAGCACTGAAAAATCTAATGTTCATCCTTTTATTAGCAAGTTGAGTTGTTTCCATATGTGTGCATAGAAAGTACTCTGAAACATAGGGATTTAATCAATATATAAAAAGGGCTTTATTTATTTAGGAAATAAATTTATCACTATTTTTCTTTTATTCTACTTTTCTTCAAGAACTAAAAGAAAGTGTTCTGGCAGGTTCTTGCTTCTTTTCAGATCCAACTTGCGCTAACAATTGAGCACTTATGGTTTTTTTTCCTATTTTTTAAAAACTTACACTCGGTAAAATTTCAAACATAGCATTGCAAATATTTTTCTACTAGGAAGAACAAACGAGAATACATCCTGCATTACTTACGCATAGAGGTGTCAGCCGATCATTTGATCGGCGGCGGCGGCGGAAAAGTTTTAAGGCATCGGCGGCGGCGACGACGAGAAAATTTTTCCTATGTTATTTCACAGAGTCTTTCGTAGATCCCTACCGTTAAGACAAACATTAGACATTCTGTTCTCACAGAATTATAACGCTGTTTTCTTCTTAGCATGCTTATGTCTTTTTATGGAAAAATTTTTCCACTAGATGTAACTTTATTTTCATTAATTCAAAAAAATTCACATTGTCCCATCATAAAATAACTTCAAACCACACAACAAGAACTCATCATATAAGCCAAAATGGCAATAAAGTGACTATCCATCTAAAATACAAATTAAATTCAAACATGATAGCTTATGGCTGGCACTTTATCTTTACTTTACCCGTTAAAGTAAAGTTAAATACGTTACCCAAAAAGTAAAGTAAAGTGAAAAAAATGAAGTTGTATGTTTTAAAGTTTTTGGCAATTTCTTAGTTCAGGATCGTGTAGAAATAATCTTAGAAACGTATCAAAGTTTATTCAATATCGTTTCGTCTTAAAATTAATGTGAAAAAAAAAGTAAAGCTGAAAAATGTCGATTTTTTTATGAATACATGAAAAATATTGTTTGGTTAACTTTATCTCACTTCATTTTCTACATTCAAACTATAGTATTTTACTTTACTCTACTTTAATTTACTTTACTTTTTCAAAGTAAAATAAAGATAATGTGCCATCCCTCTGGTAGCTCGAATTAGATCATAAGTGAAACTAACATTGAAATTAGAATTTGAATCCAAATTCAAGTCGATACTTTTCTGTGAGTGGAGAAAAAGAGCAAGATTTGTTTTCATTGATTATTTGAATTCAAATTGAAACTAAATATTTTTCTTTTTTCTAAGCCGGCAGGAGAGTGTCGATTGGAATTCGAATCGCAATGTTAGTTACATCTATATTCGAATTCAAACTAGGCAGTTAGTCGAAACTGCATACTGAATAAGTCAAAAATCGCGAAACGGAGAAAATAATAGCGATGAATCTATTGTGCATGAAGGAATAAGGCAAATGAAAACCTAATAAATATGGTAGCGTCACAAAATCACAAGGAGACATATTTGCTTATCAGCTCGGTTTTCAGACCATATGTCATCCAAGAAAAAATACACTAATTCCTATTTTTTTAAAGTTCTGTTGGTTTCAGCAATCTCTAATTGTCACATAGATCAAACTTGAGATATTACTGATTATTATCAACAAGTGGTAATTTAGAAAAAGAGGAAGCTTGAACTGTGACCCTTCACTCGATCGACGGCGGCGGAAAAGTCTCCGCCGCAACGTTCTATTCGGCGGCGGCGGCGAAAAATTTCTAACACCTCTACTTACGCAGAGTGAATCATTTTCATCTATTAATTTGATATAATAAAATGTTTGTAGTATTCATTTCATTTCTAATACTTCTCACGAAAAACAGAAAGATTGTTTTTGTGCTAAATATCTCGATCAGATAAGAACATTTGCTGTTGTCTCTCTTAAATTATCTTTCCTTTTGTTCCAATGCTCTCAAATATTGACCATAAATATTAAGTGAAATCGTTTCTAAAAATATGAGAGGTCATCTGACTTTTTTCTATGATCGACCTACAACGATGTGGTAGTTCACACATCTATTTAGATAGACAAGAGATGCCTCTGTATTATGTAAAATGCAAATAGATTTAGAAAAAAATTATAAAAGAATTCTCTGAAAAAAGCTGAAATATTGATTGTTTCTAAGTCTAGGTTTTATCTTATTAGATGCCAGTATTACAAGACGAATATGAAATATAACCTGTTTAATGTATTTTTATCTTGCAATCTTTTTCATCATCAACGTGACCTATATTTTCTACTAAGAAAGCAAGGAATATAATATGATGGTCGACGTAGAAACATGATCGTGAATAAATATCATTAGATTTTACTACATTTATGTATGTATAACTAAGGCGTTGCAAAGCACAACATTTATTTAGGAAAGAGACGAGAGACATTTTCAGTTAGATCTTCGTTGCCTGATCTCTCCTCTATTTCGAAAAATCACGATTAAATATACGAATATGAATGCACTGGGAAAACAACGAGAGGGAAAATACCAGAGCTATATCACAAGAATAGAGAATATATAGAATATACCAACACACCTGAATTAGACTAAGAGCAAGAGAACGATATGGAATATATCATGAACGCAGGAAAAGAAACAAAAGAATACATATCAAAACATCATCTTTATACAATAGAAAAACGGGACGAACAAAGGAAGAAAAGAAAAAAAAGGGAGACCAAATATAATCTCTTATATTCTAACATCTTCTATGTCAACAATGTAATCTACAGTAAAGTGTGTGAATAGGAAATGATGTTGAAACACTTGGTTTCAACTTAATGCATGTGTACACATGGAAAAATTCTATTTTAAGAGAATAACGGTAGAAAAAACAGGATATGTATATGCATGAATAGATATAGACACAGTAATAATTCGCATTTACTTAGGGTTATCCAAAAGTAGTGGCGGAAGTAGCTTTTTTTTCTTACAGAAAGCTTGCAAAAATTTTCTTTTTTTATGAACAAATAGAGCGTCCACAAGCCGACGTTCTTGGCTCTATTCTTTCCAGATTCTTATTTTGCAAAAAAATCAGCCAAGAATCTTCTTCTATCCTTTCTATATAATACTCTTGCCTGATTTACAAGATCTTGTGAAAATGACAAGAATCAGGTAGACAGAATCTTGGATGGTGAAGCAAGAAATCCAAAATCTGGAAAGAATCTTGCACTTCTTGGAATCCAGGACAGATTCTTTTTTTTTTTATAGTGTAGGACCATTTTCCTGAGTAATCTAATCGGATTCTTACATTTTTTAAAATACCATCCTCCTGATATATATAGACTTTCATTATCAATTTTATTCGCACTTTATAGGTTCACAACAAAAACAAAAAAGAAAAAAAATGAACAGTACTCAGTGAAAAATTTTATTGATTTAATCTGAATTATTTTGCAACGAAATAAAAATAAAAATCGATTGAAATTTTCGATTATAATTTATTATGATTGAATCAAAACTTGATTTTGTTGCTTGTGCAGTAGAAAATTTTACTCATTAAATTTGATTATTCTGCAGCAAAATCACAACTACAGTCGGATTAATAATGTTAATTTTGTTGCAGAATAATCAAATTTAATGAGTAAAATTTTTCACTACGCAAGCAACAAAATCAAGTTTTGATTCAATCATAATAAATTATAATCGAAAATTTCAATCGATTTTTATTTTTATTTTGTTGCAAAATAATTCAGATTAAATCAATAAAATTTTTCACCGGGTATAATATCACATTTAGTTTTCACAATTCAAACAAATAAAGAAAAAGAAACATCGATAAAGTAACATTATAAAAAAAAGAAAATAAGTTCAACTATACCAGGATAACAATCTTCATTAAGGAGTAAATGTTAAAAATGCGTTGCAAAAAAATACGTTGATTTTGAATAGCTTATGATGAAGAAAAGTCATAACCACATTATCATTCGAACTGTTATGAGAAACTAAATAAGCTATAATATAGTCTTGTTATAACCTATTAATATACTTTACTTCAATTTACAACATACCGACATCGTACATTGCAATAGTTTTCATACATCTCATCATGTTAACGGTTTAACACTCGTTGTATAAATGAACGATGAGTGTGTGTGAGCGATATATATATATGTAAGAAAAAAGACTGGACGTCCGCCTTGTAATTCTGGAAAGAATCTTTATATAGTTCTCTCTATCGTTAGAAAGACTCTTGACTGAAGTTCAAGATCAATAAGAATCTTGACAGTTTTTTCTGAAAAACAAGAATCTGGTAAGAACAGAGCCAAGAATGTCGACTTGTGGTCTTTCGCTCTATTTTTCTATTTTATTTGATTCACTATTCAACTAATATCGTAACAATAAAATTTCGATAAGAACTGCTTTTGTTGAAAACTAGCTGGTAGCATTTAGATCATAATGAGTGTGGCGTAAAAAATAGGATACATTTGTATATCATTTTATCATTACTTAATACGTTGTATTAAAAAAAACAAAATACCCCACAAGATGCAGCGTGAAAAGCTCTACAATTTATATAGGGCCGCTTATTATATAGTTGCACTTTTTGTTTTCAAAATGGACAAAACTCTGAGCGACCAAATTTCGAAGTTGCGAAAACGAGATTGTTTTTTGGTAAAAGACGAATTTGGTTTTTTTCTATCTCATCTTTTCATAATTGTTCTTTGTGAATTGTACAGCTTTTCCCGCTGTATTGTGTGGTTATATTTTGCTTCTTAATACAACGTATTAAGTGACAATAAAGTGAAATGCAAAAGTGATACACCCATCATGATCTAATGCTACCAGCTAGTTTTCAACAACTTTAATTGAGCAAGCACTTATTAATTTAGGCTTTAATAGTTAGAGAACATGATTTTCTATAGGGAATTTTTTATAGTATAGCATGACTCTAAAGTCACCTTACTGTAAAGAAAAAATTGTGATAATCTCCGCTATATTTCAACTAGAGGACTTCATTTTTTTCTACTATTGATAAAGTAACATTCATAGTTTATATGCATAATAAGAAATGATAAAAAAAATAAGTACTGCTATGAAATATGACCATCGACCTTAGTAAAAAAATAGTAATCATCATAGAGCTATGAAAAAAATGCAGTTTTTTCAATAGTGGCTCATTATTTTAACGATTGAAATATTTGAATATATAGAAAAACAAAAAAAATAGTAACTTCTGATATTATTTTGAGATGTTTCGAGAAAACAACTGCAAAATAACTTTTTCATAACGTATCGATAATCAAAATTCTTTCATGAAATTATGTTACATTTAAAAGCAGAACTGTTACTATTCACCGTTTGATTATAAACTATTTATATTTCGTTATCAGTGATAAAAAAATCAACCCATTTGATAGAATTCTAATTATGATATTCGATTTTTTGTTTATTTTATTATATAATCATTTGTTAATCTATCATTAAAGCTGTTAGTACAGTTCCTGCAGGATTAAAGTTTGAAACACGAGGCATTTGCTGTTGCTAATAACAAGGTTATTATCTTATTGTATCTAATTTGGAACACTTTTTTTTTTACCATCTTTTTCCTTAACTCTCTAAAAATACAACAAAGAAGTAGTTCTTATAGTCGAATGAGATGTTCTTGTTGTAAGATTCGTGATCGTATATCAATAACGTCTGTCACAGTTTGTGATGAACGAGATATGTTTCCAAGATATTTGTTATGTCTCTGGCGGTTCAAACCTCTACGCATATATTTCAACACGCTCAGACAGATCTATCGAGCTTTGTCCTTAGTAATCTGTACATTTGATGTTAAAAGAGTGAATATAATGCTCGCTAAACGTATTAATTAATCCTTTATGATTCCTAAAATAAGATAAATAGAAGGTTAACCATCTTTGATAAATTATTATTTGAGAAGACAGCAGTTTTTTTTTCTAGTCAAAATACTATTGTTTTTTTCATTCTCTTTCGGTTTTTTTCTTTATTTATTTTCTATGACACGTTTGAAATTAACGAGTAACAAAATATTCGATAATCAAAACAAAATACTTATCAATTACATATGACACTATAGACTTTAATAAACTAATTGATTTCATTGATTTAATTTATTGTTCAATATTTCTTAGATACATATTATTCAAAGCCATCACTATTAGAGTATTGAAATAGTAAAAATTATCTGTAATGACAGAATACTAACCGAAAGTACTTTATTGCAATACAATATTCTTAAAAGATTTATTCATGCTTTTTTTAACAGAAAATATATTCATATTTTGCCAAGAAAAAAGAATAGTATTCTGTCGATTCTTCTGATACATATAAATATATTTAATCTGATACGAGAGTCCAATGTATATTATTTTGTCGTTCGTTCTTTTTTTTTTGTTCTAGTAGAAAATTAATTATCCATTTAGTGGAGCTATTGGTTACGAATGTCTTTATACATATATATATAAACGAGCTCTTATTTTTAGCTGAGTATTCGAATGATTTCAGATTTTTATGATTGCGCACTTGTTCTTTGGTTCTACATAGACGTTCGTATACTGCTTATAATTGTCTAATGTCAAAATTCGATTGTTGTTTCAATAAGATATATTGTTCAAAAATAAAATTATTTCATGTTTATTTTATTCTTGGTTTATTTCTTCTGATATACTTATTTATGTTTAAAAATCATATCAGCACAACTGATACACTTAGTGAATATATTATAACACCATTGATTAACTCTAACAAAAGCAATTTAACAGTTGTAACAACAACAATATCAACTATTGTTCCTACGCATACTACTACTACTAGTACAACAAGTCAAAAAATAGATATGGTAGAACAAGGTAAAACTATAGATCTGAATTTAACAAGTAAATTATCTACTACTCAAAACACAAATATATCTCAACAACCCAAAGAAGCTTTTGTAACATTTTGTAATAATCAACCAAGTTATCTAACTCTACTTAATGTTTTGTTAGATTCTGTTCATAGTTTTTCAACACGACCTATCATAGTTTTTGGAATCGATGTTGATCCTGATGTTGATGATAAAAAATATCCTCGTGTTATTAAAAGACGTATATCACAAAGTGATTGTGGACCAGTAAGATAGAATATTACATTTATCAAACTAATTAATATATATTCGATATTATTATTATTTTTAGTCCGTCTACTTTTGTAAAATACATGCCATTGTTAGTAGTAATGTTGAATATGGAGTTCTAATGGAAACAGATGATGTGGTAAATTATAATATCGATATACTCTTTGATGTTCTTCATATATGGCCTTATCCATTTCCATTGTCTCCACGTCATCCAGATGATCCACAAAACTATCATGATTTTATGAGACAACATAATGTATCGACACGTACTACACCATATATTCATGCTCATATGATTTGGAACTATCTTTCTATACCATTTTTAACAAATCTTCGAACTCTTTTACAACAAGGTAATTTCCAAGGCGCCAATTTTGATGAAACAGCTGTTAATGTTATGTTATGGAAAGCGAAAGCTAATCACACATTATGCAAATATGGTAAGAGATTTTGTTATTTCAACAAGACACACTAGAAATGTATGCAGTATAGATCATAATATCTCATATTTATTTTTATAAACGATTGTTTGACAGAAAAAAAACTGACGAATTACTAATATTCCATATCTGTACTTTGGGATTAACAGATAGTATGTACAGTGAGACAGAATTGAAGTTTTAGGATTGAGCAGTGTGTGAAAAATCGTTACATATTGGTATAAAGTCGTTCGATGAATACAAATTAAAGATTATTCATTATTGAATCTCATTAGCATGATCTCTGATGAAGATGTTATTTATAAAATGTTCACTACTGCAATTTAATATTCTATTCTAAGTTCCTAAGATTTATATCTATAGAAATCTTATTTATTACAAATTATTCAAAACCAAAACATCAATAACCATGAGTATATAAAAAGAAAAACAAACCACAAATACTTGCGCCAGCTTTATAGAAAATGTGTTTTATGTTAAAGTTTTATTGGAAATTTTTTACAATAGTCTTTATCATATTATTTATAACGCACGAGCTAATAACGAAGCTAAATATTAAATTTGACCTAAAATAATGGTTGATAGAGATATGATACACAGCATATATATATTGATATGTTTGTATCTAGTAATTATCCCAGTTAGGAAAAAAAAGAAAAAACTAGTCAATTCAAGAAAATCTTGCTCAAGGTTCAAAATTATAATCGATTTTGTTGATGTTACGGTGAATAGAAAGGGCGATAATATCTATTAGTCTACAATAAAAATGAAGACATTTTCATTCTTGTAAGATTTTTGATAGTAATTCAATAAAACTCTAACATGAAGAATGAGTGTGAAGTTGAATTTATGACGAAAAGCATTTTCTATTACGATTTATTTGCTTTAACATAAAGTACAAGATGTAGTTACTTAAAATAAATGTGAATTAATAAAAATCAACAAAACTAATCTGTCTGTGTCTACTCCAATTAACCTTCAAATAGATCAAAATACAAAAATGAAATCGAAATCCTACTCGTTTTGTTTTTATGTTTAACATATATTCATTATAATGCATAACAGAGAATCATGAGAATAATGAACATCGTTGTTTAATGTAAGCAAAAGTTAGAATATGATGCAGTCACTTTGAGAAAAGTGATGTAGAAACCAATTATTTATATTCATTTAGATCCTTTTTTCACTTATTCTGAAGCTTATCTAAAATGGCCTACGATAACAAATTGTTCGAATTATTGTTATACAGCTTTTATTACATTACATGGTTGCAAAGAGCACAATATTTCAGCTGACCTCCTAACTAAACTTAAAGCTAATGCCGGTAAACCAGCTATGCAAACATTTGGCATGGGCGGTATGAAACACATTAATGACACAAGTGTAACATGTTGCTATCCAGATAGCAAGCCATCACCCATTCATCCACTCTTATGTGAACATAAACCAGTCGAATAAACTGTCTCGTGATACTTTTTGTCCAAGATTTAATGTGATTCTATTTATACAATTTAGTTTTTTTTCTACAAGGATAATATTCGTTTGATGAAATAAAGAAATGATACGTTCGTATAATGATTAGGTTTTTAGTAAATCATATTAAAGATAAAGAAAAAATTGTATGACACTTTTTTTCTTTTATAAATTTTTATAAAACAACATTGTTCTATGTTATTGATATTATTTGAGTATTTTCTTTTTGTTTATTGGAAAAGTAATCGGATGTTTAAACAATGCTCGGCAGATGTATACGATATTATACCGAGAAACATGAATTTCACTGTAATGTCTTTCTCAATAATGTTAAAACAGTTATGTAGTAAAGCATATCGTTCGATTATATTCAGGTATTTTTAGAGCTCTAAAAATCTTTCGATAAATAATCATTTATGTTAAAAAATTCACAGTAAAATGCATACCGAAACTTATCATTCTATGACAAGCAATAGCCGATAATTCTATACTACATATTTACGTGTCAACGGGCGTCATCTTTTGACAAAGTCAACTATTTATAAACTAGAATTTCTAAGTTGCAAGATGAGGTTTGTAAATATTATGTAGATATTATTATCTGTCCAAAATAGAATTAATCTTTCGACGAAGGAAGCAAGAACATCCGTAACTGTCATCTATATTGCAATATGGAGTGCTGTCTGAAGGTAGATTCAATCGCTCGATATCTTCCCTATACCTATGACTAGCCACAGCTCTGGACAAAACGCAAGCCTAACGCAAACTTCTTGCGCTTAACTGCTTAAGCTCTCCATACACACTATCTAACCACATACTTGTCATAAGAGTAGATATATACCACATAGTAGTTATTGTGCAATCGAAATGGATAGTTCGAGACAAACAGCTGTTAGTGACCTGTCCAGGGTTATTTCATGACTGTTGGTACTGAACTTTGTATATGGCACCTTGTAGATACTTGTCAAAAAATGTAGTCACTTGATCACAATCGTTTCGAATAGATGTAATGAGAATTTATTAAACTTTAATTAATCCTAATATAAAACTTATCTTGAAGAGAAGTAAAAAAAATCCAAAGAATAATTCTTCAACAATATTATAAATAATCGTTCAATGGATCTTGTTAGTTGATGTATAACCATAATTATGAAACGAAAGTATTGATAACTACTAAAAAAATTTAATAACAAAGAATTGGATATAAAAACTCCATAGACAATGGTAAAGAGAAAAGAAAAGAAAAGAAATCGTGATCTTTTTTTTTTTGCAAGAGAACAATCATGAAAAAAAAAATTTAAGAATTCAAATATT
This sequence comes from Rotaria sp. Silwood1, assembly GCA_905250075.1. NCBI lineage: Eukaryota > Metazoa > Rotifera > Eurotatoria > Philodinida > Philodinidae > Rotaria > Rotaria sp. Silwood1. Next base: position 417,199 of record CAJNOP010000094.1, on the reverse strand, counting down.
CATTCGTTCTGCACTACTATTGACGAAAAGAAAAAATGCAACATAAAACAAACAAACGAACGTTTGTATAGTGCTTTTTTACCAATTTACCATGTGAGTTTTGTTGGTAACTAATCTCTGATGCAGAAAAAATGAGATTTTACAATTAAAAAATAATCATTTACAACACTCTTTAAATTGTTATAGAATACATGTCAATCAATCGATGATATGTCGACAAAAAAATCTCTGTTCACTCGTTTTTTTTTAATATTTCTACTTGGTTTAATGATCTATCAGCAATGGATTAATTCTTTAACAGATTACATACCAAATTTCATTTCACACCATATTCGACGTCCGATTAATCGAACTCATTATCCAAAAGAAGCTTTTGTTACTTTTACAAATTTACAACAAAATTATCTCGAATTACTTGACGTACTTCTTGATTCTATTCATTTATTTTCTACACATTCAATAATTGTTTTTTCTATTGATTTTGATTTAATAATCAATTTTACACGACATCCACGTGTTACAATAGAACGAATATCACAAAAAGATTGTGGTCCAACCATATTTGCTTGTAAACTTTTAGCTATCATTTCTAGTGAAGTAAATTATGGTATACAACTTGAAATTGATTCTGTTGTTAATTATAATATTGATTTACTTTTTGATATGCTTCATGTATGGCCATATGATCTTCCATTAGCACCTAAACATCCAGATGATCCTAGAAACTATAAATACTTTATGGAACAATATAAAGTAAAATATCGAACAACACCATATATGCATGGTACTTTTGTATGGACTTATCGAGCCTATCCATTTATTCGTCATGTTTTAACACTTATGCAAAGTGGAGCTTTTATGGATGCTAATTTTGATGAAACAGCGATGAATATTATGTTATGGAAAGCTAAGGCAAATCATACATTATGTAAATATGATCCATATGGTCCACTTTATCTTGAGAAGTATGAAAAACCACAGAAGACACCCTCGTGTTTACCTTATTGTGATGGAGTCTATCTTATTTTTCATGGTCAAAAAGACAGTTTAGTTTCAAAAAATATACTCGAACGATTACATAAGCTTGGTCCTAATCGACCATTTGTTCAAACACCTCAAGGTGTAAAATGGTTCAATGAAACAAATGTTACTTGTTGTCATTCATCAGCAACAAGACCATCGCCATTGCATCCATTGCTCTGTGAATATGACAAGTTTGATGTAACATAAGGCTTACGTTTTTTTTTTCTATCTGTTATTATGTAGATATAATCAATGAATAGATAAAGTCATGTTTTTTGTATATTTGCATTAGATTTTTATCAGATACATAGAAAGATACAATCCATTATGGAAATTTTTTTATTGAAATATGTTTATTTGTTCATTATACTAATGTGTTGAAATTATTGATGTTATATACATGTTACATGATAGTTATACTATTGAGATAGTATGATTGATTGCAAATGTAAATTTTCAAAGAGCATACTGTTTTTGATATTTAATAAAGTATGTTTATATCATGAATCTTTATCATTATTATGTAATTAATTAATTTCTTGTGCTTTATTTTTGTCAAATAGTTTATAATGATTAAGCTACAAACAAATCAAGTCTAATACGTTAAATCGATTAAAACAATGTTGCTATAAAATGATATACAAATGAACCAATAATACCAAAAAAACAACCGGCAAATATAAATAATTGTAATAGAACAGCTGTTGTAGCTGACAGATATGGTTCTACCGATCTATAAATATAATTAAGAACAACTAATTAAATATCCAAGAAAAAATAAATTCTTATCTTACTTTGTTGTTAACATTTGTAGCATTGAATTTAAATAACCATGTGTAAATCCAAAGATAATGACAAGTGACATAAAAACATAATCATCACGAATCAATATTGGCACATTATGTCTTGAATCTGGTTCAAAATTAACAAAAAGAAATGTGATCAATACTATAATTGCACGAATAAAAACTAAAAATGAAACCCATCGTGAATATGGCTAAAATCAAATAAATATATTCATATAATTGATTTAATTTATAAAATAATTTACTTTTTTAACGCAACCTGCAAGAAAATTTCCTAGAAGATTAAATAAAGCAAAATTAATCAAAACAACTGCATCGACAAATTGAAGATCTATTAATCACAAAAAAAAAAAGAAATTCTATTAACTATAAATTATATTTATGAATAATTTTACTTGTATGAAAAAAGTTTGGTGTAACACTTTGCACTTGAATGAGAATACTAGGAAACAGAGTTACTGTCGATAAATAATGTAACCAAATTGATAAACATTGAAGCCAAATCTTAAGTGAGAATATTATTCTCAATTATAATATCAGGAAAAAAAAAAGTTTTTTTCATATACTTGTTTCAATACGTTTCCATATGGGATATGAAGTAAATGTCCTTTTGTCGTATGTAATAGATCTATTTTTATTGATGTATGATAAAATCGAAACAAACGCTATTTTAACAAATAATTTTTATGAATTACGAATGAAAATAAATTGAATATTATCATACGCACCGAATAAGGAAAAGCAAAATAAATATCAAAGCAAAAAAGAAGTGTGACAACAGCTGTGACCAGAAAATAAATTGCAATCACCCTTGGATCATTCGTGTCTACAAAAGAAAAAAGCATAGGAAAAATTGAAAATAATAATAATTAAAACAATTAGTATGTATACTAAAAACAGAAACTTTGTCTCTACAATAACTAGAAGATATTAAAGTTTTTTTTTTTTTTTTTTTTTTGTAAAGTACTGTCCATTATTCTAAATGATTATATGGAAACTACTCAAGTATTAGAATGAACTTCAGAAATATTCAATTGTGTCTGATTTCCTTTGTGACTTTAACTTAACTATGCAAAGTTATATTTATTGTCTTTTCATTGTAACGAGGGATCAACTAGGATTTCCGCTAAATAGAACTTAATTAAAAGAGTTCAGTCAATCTATATAGCTACCTTTTCTTTTTACAGTATTATAAAGTTCACTTGAAAAAAATTTATGTTTCGAATTTTTCGTAATATATTTATCCTAAAAATGTATATATTAATTAGCTAGAATAGTTTTGATATTTTCTTATGTTATTATCACTTGATATAATCAATAATCTAGAAGACATAGTTTTTTTCGCTCTTTTAAATGTGAAGAAAAACGAGTTTTTCGATGTTCTATTATATTCTAAATATTTATTGTTTAGTATTCTTTCTATAAATATTTTTAAATAATTTTTATAAGTAATATATTGTCATGTTTTTGTTTTACACATACTTACAGTATTTAAAAGTAATTCTACTACAAATAGCAATCAAAATACCAAGTGACTAAATAGTCAAAAGCAAAAAAAGGAATGACTTTTCAATCATTAATTTGTCATCATATTATAATTCACACCTACTGTGCCTATGACAAGTGCATTCACATATCGATCAGGAAAATATGCAACAATGCCTGCGATACTTGATAAATAAAGACCAATAAAAGCTAAATAAACATATGATAAAGTTAGAAAACAAAACTACTAAAATATATAAGATTACCTCCTATAACTACAATATTAAGAATTGTAATACAAAGAAAAACACCTGAAGCTATAAAAGAAAATAATAAAGTTTTTTTTATGTCAATGAAAAAACTATTAAAACTCCTTACAATCACGAGCATCGAATACGGCAAAAAGCACCTGTAGAATGAACATGATAATGAGCACAACAATTGATGGAATAACACGCCGTTTTGTATCGCCACTATATCAAATAGAAGTATAATTTCTTTTATATTTTTTTAATAAAAAAAAAACCAAAATATTTACTGAAAACCAATAAAAAGGCCAATACCAGTAGAAACTAAAGCCGCAAGTAAAGCAGCTAAAGCGCAAAAACTTAAAAAATATTGGCGATAAATATCCGAATCATCACCAAGAAATTTGCAACAAACAAAATACTAAATAATATATAGAAAAAAAATAATAATAAGCACAAAAAGTTATTTGTAAGATTATTTTATAATTAATATCTATATGCAGAAATATAGTTTTCCCAATTTTGTATACAAATAATAACAAACAAAAACAAAGATAATTGAATATGATTTAATAATATTAATAGAAAAAAAAAAAAAACTTAATTAAATTTGTCAATATACTAATCGACTTACTTCATAACTATGAAATAATAGATTCCATGGTAAAAAACAACCAAGGCCATGGATGACGAATGCCCAAAAGACACCAAAACATCTATTTTTTAATAAAATCTAACATAAATTTTCTATATTGTATATATATTTTTTACCTATCTCTAGGTACTCGATCAAATGTATCGGATGTAATTACGATTGTATCAACTGGTTTACCAAGCATTATAATATTATTTTATTTTAATCTTATTCTTCCGTCATTGTTTACATACGATGTTTTTTCTTATTCGTATGGTCGATTAGAATAAATTGCGTGTAATCTATTGAATAACTACTGCTTATAGAATGATAATTGTAGTTGACTTCATCGTTGGACATACTAGAAGAAAAAAAAAAAAAGATAATAATGACTATAAGAATATAAATAATAATACTGATTCATGCGTGAAACTCAAAGTCATTTTCTATGTTTTCTTTGTTCATACGATTGGTACCGCAAATAGATCTAGAGGCAGTCGTCTTCTTCATCCGTTCTCTTCCTCGTTCTTTTTTCTAACTAGTTGCTTTACACAAAGCTCTGGCATGCAAGAAAACGAGCGAATACTAATGGTGCTTTTGTCTGTCTTGTGTCGTGTTCTGTTTCCAGTGACCTTCGCCAAATATCGAGATAATTGCAAAGCAATCTTCTCTCTTTCTTTTTTTTTCTCTTGTCTTTACTTGTTTGTTACTCATAAGATGTTTCTCTTGTCATTCCATTTATTGTTCTATCTATCAATATTCCAATGCATAAAAAGCATACAAAATTTCTTTTGTCTACTTCCTTGATATATCGAAGTTAATCATAAACATTCAGTCTTTATAATAAGTATAGGTTAATAATCGGTCTCTTATCGAAGGAAAAAAACAAATAATGACGTTTTATCATCTCGAAGATGTTACTCCAGAATAGACACTCCTCTATCAATCTTGTACTATTGTATGTGTCATTTTTTCACACGCCCCAAGGCTTCTTTAAATAGAAAAAAAAGAAAGAACAAAAGATAAAGAAAAAGCAAGTAGCAGATGTCTGCTACTTGAAGAGTACTATTTCTCAATCAATACTACTGCTGATTTACTTTTTTTCTGTATATAATCATATATATATATATATATATATATATATATATATGGTGCAATAATGATGACGTGACACACTGATCCTATACGTATGTGTATATGAAGGAGGAGAAGAACAACAAAGCAGGAAAGAAAAAGATTACATTGCAACATTCAACATGAATATAATACTGAATGTTTAAAAAGAAAGCATATATAAAGAAAGAAACTACATTTTCATATAGTTCTCATAAATTTTAATAACAAACCCTTCCACTGAAATATTTACAACTTAAGTTTCTATGATAGAAGGCCAATCTAGAATAACGGCTAAATAGTGGCAAAAAAAAAGAAAATTAAATATTCATTTAAATATTAAGTATCTTGAAAATATAATATGAAATAAGATGTAGCATGCAAATACTGAACATGAAAGATGTTATATCTTCTGCGTTTTACATAAACGTGAACATGTATCTTAATATTTTTCTACCTCACTTTTGCTCTCTTCTTCTTTTTATTCAGCTAATCAACACTCTTTTCTTTTCTAACACCTAGTTTCTTTCTAGTAGTACTTAACACATCCTTCATCATTCACGTTCCGACATAGAAGCATACAAACATAAGAAACTCCCTCGGAAGTCAGTAAAAACATAAATGTGTAAGAGAAGAAAATGTAACCACAACAAAAATTCATTGAACACGAAAAAGAAAGTAGAATAAGAATAAGAAAAAGAAAAAGAAAAAGAAAAAAAAGAAGATCAATGCTTTAGCTATCGTTTGATAAATGATATCAATGAATGATAACCGTAATGAATTTAAACCTCAAATTATTTGATCTTTCATATTTCGTTTTAATTATACGGATAGATAAAAAAGAACACACGATTTCATTTCATTGCATGAGTGATGATCCTTCGTCTTATTGAGTCGTTCATCTTCGACAACTTAGCTTAGTAACATAACATTGAAGATTAATAAGAATGAGACATGTCAGGAAAGCAAATAAAAAGAAAAGAAATATTTTTGTCGTTTACAACATGCAAAAGTACCTTTCTATCTTTTTTCTTTTCTCTTGACGGAACGAATGAGCGACTTCTGCTTCTTCAATTTCTACGTGCCTTGAACTTTATTATGCAATAGTCATCGTTGAAATTATAATATGGGTACAATAGTTAACATAATTCTTGTTCTATGTGAATGTAATCGTTATTATATACTAATCGTTTTGATCAACTTGTCTACACATAAATATAAATATATGTATATAATATTGATGAGCACGCACATAGGCTACCGCTACACTAGAATATCAATATGAAGTATAAAAAAACGAAACAAATAATGTTCAAATATAGAGCAAGAAGAGACCAAATAAAGTTACATGTATATAATTGCATGAAGAAAAGTGTCAAGTAGGTCGAACAAGGACGAGTGTTCACTTATTTTCTTTGCATACATTTTACTTGTTCATAGATACAATTCTGTATAGATTACATCACGAAAAAGAAAGTCGACACTTATACGATCTTACAATTATATTGACTATCGTTATCATTATGAGAAGTCTCATTTTTTCTTGTATCGATAACCACATTGTAATAGCTGAAACTCTCTTAAATATTATGAAGTTTTTTTTTTATTATATGTGTATTAACACGATCAAGATTTTATTGTCAATAAAAATAAAAATAAAAATCAATTCATCTTTTTGACACATGTCAACTATTATGATTGTATAAATATGTATTGCGCGATCGGCATGATATTGCATATGTCTCTATGGGCAATCATTTGAACACAGTTGTCTAAATGATTGAGTGAGTGACAATCAGTTTGTGAATAAATAAACATACACATTATGAGCAACAGTCGGTGTATCAAGTGAATAATTTTTGAACGTCAATATCTCTTAGATGATTGATTGCATGAAATGTATTGCATAAGAATAAAACTAAAATATTTAGACTATGTTTAAAAAGAAAACTATGAAATAAAAGTGAACAAACAAAAAGAAAGAAAACTATCTTTGAGAAAATACAGTGCTTTAAATATTTATCGATTATTTATTTTAGATTGTGTTATTACAATAGTTTCATAGAAAAACTTCATATGCTATTGTTTCTAGAAAATTTAAATGATGAACCATACTATCAGCAGAACTGGGAATCTATCACTTTAACTCATAGTAATGCAAATTGAATGAACATCAATTCTATAATATGCTACAATCTGATAGATATGATTCCATCATCTGAACATTTAAAATATTGAATGATTTTTTTTTTCATTTATTAGAAATATTCTTCTAAGTGCAAGTTTATTATAATCCATTGCTTGAAAAATCTAAATATGACTTGATGCAACTAAATGTTTCTGTCGTTATGAATTTCTATCTATTAGTTTCCTGAGTTCATTCTAACACATTTACATATATACATAGTTATGAGTATGTATCGATTCTCACGTCATTCATCATCCTTAAAAACAGGGGTATTGATCAATGAGAAACAGATTTAGGGAATGGCCATGATAGCAGTAGCGGCTAGAATGACAGATGTTGGTGTCTCTCAGCTAAAATGCGTCACCAAAAGTATCAAGTTGGCATATATTCCTCTTGGCAAAGAACAAACATTTATCTTGTCAAGTCTCTAAGTCAAAAAAAAAATTATGATGCTATAGAATAGAATCTTATCTTGGCAAATCGATTACTAGTTGAAATAAGTATGGACAGATAAAAAAAAATACATTTGTCAATCTTTATCACAAATGTAATAATCTGATAGGATTAAGATTGATGATCAAAAAAAAAGTGAATGATCTTATAGTTTTTTTTTTCTATGTAATTCTTTCTTTTATTGAAAAAATACAACCAATATTAACTTTTACTTCTGATGAAATTTGTTTCGCAATCGAACACTTAACTAAACATTGCAACCAAAAATAATTTACATTTTTACCTTCTTCCAATATTTATATCCAGTTATTCCATTGCTATTAGCTTTATTCTTCTGTTTTGCATCATAATCAATGAAACGATTATATAATGCATTTATTTATCATCGTTATTATCCAATTACCAAATGACATTTATCCTATAATCGATAGTATCATTCTGTTTTATTAATGAAAAGAAGATCAAAACAATCATTTTAGCTTGTTTTATGGCAGATATGGTCTCATAGGCCTTGAAAGTATAATAATAGAAGATAAATGGATTTATATAAAAAACATATGACAACAATCGATGATCAAATAAAAAGATTTCACTATTCAAACTTATATTATCGTTGAGTAGTATTAAAAAAATCTTTATCAAATAGGTAATTTTCTTCAATATCATTGTCATACAATCAACATACTTTGAATTTAATGATTAAACTCTATCGATTAAACAAATAATAAGCATCGAAGTTTATTCTTTTCAAAGTCATTATTCTTCTCGTTGAATTTAGTACATCAAAATCATTTTATTACTCACATAGAGTACAATTTGTAGGATAGATGTGAAATTTTTACTCAAGAATACTTCCTATAAAAACGGTAAAAAAATCGTCAAAAGAACATAGTATTGATTAATCTAAATTCTATCTGATCCATATTATTGGTCAAATATATTACATCAGCAAGAATTACTTGTATATCATTGATAATCAAGCCAAAGTTCTTTGCGCCATATTGCTAATAGCCTGCTGTACTGCTAATGCATATCAATCGAGTCGACTGATTATCGAACATAATGTTTTCTAATACATTGTAAAACACGAGAGAGAGTGTGAGATTAGATATCGAAACTTAGGACGCAGTTTGTATCAATATGCGAATGAATAAGATTAAAAGCACTAACACATACATCATATATCAAAAAGAAATATCACAAAACTCAACCTTGCATATTATACAGCAAAAAATGAGTTGTTGTAATCTCTGTCAATATTGTTCATCAAATTCGAATAACCTTAAGCAACATTCTTTCGACTATAACAAATAGTAAAAATAATTTTTATATATGATTCCACTAATACAAAAAGAAAAGCATAATTCTTATTTAAATAGATGCTTTGTTTGGATCAATATTTCCTTTAGTATTTTTAAAAGCAAAATTTAATTGGTGTTCATCTTTCAAATTAGAAAAAACATATATATATATATATCGGTTTTTATTGAACAAAAAATTAAAATAAAAAACATTCAAATCATTTCTTCTGACAATTACTACAGCTGCTCTGACCTGGTTTATGATCGGATATACCGGAGCTACATTTGCCGCCTTGTTGTCCCGTGTTTGAGCGGGATTGATCTTCAGCATATGTATGAGATTGTGGTTCTGTTGCCGGATTGTCTATAACTTTTTTCATTGTACCACCTTCGGATTCACGATTGGCACCGGTACTAGACATTGTTTGTTTGTTTTGTTCGCTTGTAATAACTTGAAACAGATATAAAATGAACGAATATATGCAAAATTGTTGCTATTTTTATAGGTCTCATTAAAAAAAAACGTCGTAAAAGGGAATTTGCGCGTTGTTTTAACAAAGAGAAGTCAATCAGTACAATGCATCGATACTTGTTCTGTTCTTTCTAAAGATATTTCAAGTTGAAGTCACGTGTATTCTTACATAAAAAATAAATAATAAAAATGTACGGACCGGACATTTTACAATTGTTTGTAGAATTATTAGTAAATGACGAACAAAAAAATTACTACATTTAAAATATATCAGATAGTTCACGAAGTTGAAAGAGGACGAAGTTTTATACTGAAAGACATTTGTTGATTTGATATGTGGCAATATTACGAACCATCCACCATTAAAATTTACTTAACAATACTATATCTTCATTTTATGTAAATCAAATCGGAGACACGAACACTACTCGTTGAGTTAATAGGCTCAAAAAATTGACTTTGTTTTAGGTAATCTATTAATATGAAATTAGAAATTGCATTTCTGATGAAAAAGAAAAATATGTTTTTAACTTTCGAAATTATGAATTAGTGCTTTGTTCGATAAATGTTAGGATATTTCTTGATGAAAATTTATTTTCACATTACAATCAATATAAAGCGCTAAAATTAACGATTATTGTTAACGAATTATACAATCAATTTAATCGGTCATATAATATTCTAGAATTCGACGTATTTTCAAGGACAGAATTGTGATTTAATAGGTTTTAAAAAAAAAATGAGAATTGTAATGTTATTCTTCAGACTTTCTACTTTAGAATTCAATCTGCTAAGATTTCGAATAAGTTTAGTTAAATAAGTATTTGTAGTTCCGGGAGTGGCGATCCGGAATGTTGAACAATTTATGAAAACTTTTGATTTCAAATTCTTTATTTTAATTAGGTCTTTCTAATTTTTGCAATTCCATACAGACTTTTTAATCAATGGCTAAAAGACGCCTTTATTAGATCATGTTAGAGCTATAAAAATAGAATTATCCTTATTCTGACAAATATTGTTATGGTGTAATCAGAAAAAAGATTCTGGCGGAAGAAGGACTCAGCACCTCATCAGTCTTCTCTTGAGGGAGTTTCTATCATCGTTCGTAACACTCAAATTTTTGAGACAGCAGAGGATAATACTCGAATATTCTCAGACGACAACTTATCCTTTTTCTAATCATTCGCTCCGTGCCGATCAAGTGCATGGAACCGTACGGCACAGTATTGATTTATATATTAGCTTGTACTTTGTATTTGATACTTTGGAAACATTATGACATCCAAAAAGTGCTCGCAATGCATAAGAAACTCTTTCTTTTGATACAAGTAAAAATAAGCTTTTTCTCGGGAGTACAAAACATCAACATGTATCTTATCGTTTTCTATTAATCATTTTTGACATCTATTTCTTTCTTATATATTATTGAATTTCTACGTGATCATGTTCTTATCTTATAAGATGTATTTGTCTATTGGATCATTGTTTATTATTCTATTTCTAACAACATATCAAGTTCAATCGAATACTCTTCTAAACAACTTTAATAACCTATTTTTGGGTACTTATAAAAAAGCTAGTACTTATTTTTTAACTACAATCGATCCATTAATAATTACAAATGCAGGTACATTAACATTGAAACATCGAGGTCAACAAACATCTATCAATATTAATCGACAATTATATCACAATCTTAAGACTATTGCACATATTCCCTTGACAATATATTTAAGTGTTTTTAATATTGAAGCAAATAGCCGAAATTTTTCATCTGATGAATTGATTAAACTTAAATCATATTTACGAGAACTTCGACTTGTTCGAAAATCTTTAAATATTTCGGATTTTTCATCAAATAATGAAATGTTTAAAATACAATTTGATATTATTGATTTATCAATTACATTTCTTCGTTCGTTAATTCGATCAAAGCAATTAAATATTACAGCATTAAACAAGTTTTGTCATAAAGCTACAAATCTTTTTAATATTAATATAAAACATGCTGCCCGTGCTCACCTTGATCGACTTCATAGTGTTATTTATCCAATATATACAAAACTATTTAATGAAACAGAACAAAAAACCGTTCAAGTACTTATTATTGGATCAAAACCACCACGTGAAGGTTTCCTTATTAAACAATATTTTCAGAAATTACTTGGTGGCAACAATGTAGAAGGAAAAAGACTTTTATATGCTGAAAATGCAGCAGATGAACAAGGAGCATTAAATATTCTTGGAAGATGGTTACTGGATGCTAATGCAGCTCAAGCATTTTTTGATGATGAAACACGATTACATCGAGATCTTCTAATGGATGAAGCTAGTATATATATAAAAGCATTATTTGAATAAGAATGAAACTAATACTTTTAATTATTTTATTGAACTATTTAGATGCTAGAAATAATTCGAAACAAAAAAAAGAAAACCATACAATGTTTGTTTGTGAAAAAAAAACACTGCAGAAGGATAAACATATGTTCATATACACCCCAAAAAAATCAAAAGAATATGAAGAAGAAGAAGAATCAATTAGTTATTATTAGAATAAATCAGATAATACTACAATTAGGTCGAGCATTGAGTCGGCGTGTACCATCCATTTCAACACCTGTTTTCTTATCTACACACCAACAATATCGTTCGCTTTGATCACATTGTACAGATGCATATAAACCATTAGCATCACATACCTATTGATAAACAAAATAAAATCAATACTTCTATTAAATTTTACATATAGCCTTAGTCTTTATGTTTTCTTTTGACAGAAGATAAATTAAATCTACTTTTCAGCTTTTTTAGTCAGCACAAAATGTTTTAAGCAAATTAACTTGATTAAATTATATTGTATGTTTTATTACTTTAAAATAACTATACTTACAGGAATGAGAATATGATCATCAATAATCTTCGCATTACGAACTTGTTCGAGATGTGTTAAACATAATGATGAAGATATTCCATAAGGAAATGAAGTTCCATTAGATTGTTCAATAATTGCTCGATGTAATAAAAATCGTTCTATTTTCATTAAGAAAAAAAATCAAAATAGAATATATTAATTTTATTGAACAATATTTCTACATACCTGGATGAAGTTGTTGATAAACACCAACACATCGAAGTTGATCACGATTTTGAATAGATACAGTTGGTCCAATTAATTTACCATTTTCATCAACACATGAACAATAACGACCATCACATTGAATAGGAGCATAATTTCCATTTAATAAACATAATAAATGATGACCAATCATACGAAGACTTGATACTTGATATAATTCTACTGCACAACCTATAATGATCAGAAGAAAAAAAAAAAATTTTTTTAAATGCCTTAGACCAAAAAACAAATATATACCGCAATTAACATTTTCTTCTGGTTTTGATTCAAATCCATTAATACGAATACCAGTCGATGTAACACACCAACATTTTGATTGTGATATATCACATTGGCGAGCATAAAATGATCCATCTGATGCACATTTTGGTCCAGATATATTATAAAACTTTGCTTCATTCAATAATTCCCAACATGCTTGACTATTAGAGAAAAAAACAAACTTTTATATTAAATTTTACATAAATTAATTTAAAAATTACCCTGAAGCACTTTTTGGATCAGGTAAACATGAACATGTTTCACATCCATCAGAATTTAAATAGGATCCATACTCGCATTGACAGTCAAATGATACTGATGCACATGGAGCACTACCACGAAATTTACATTGACATGTTTGACATCCATCAGCATCGGTTACATAGCCTAATATTCGAAAAAAAAAGAAAAGACATTATTTACTATTTTATAGCGATTTTCTTTATTTATTCACCAAGATGACACGAAGGACATGAAATAGGAGTTGTACAATTAACTTCAGTTGTATTTGTTGTTGGTAATAAACAATCACATGTTGGACAATCATCTTCATCTTTAACTGAACCATATTTACATAATCCAAATGTACAATTAAGTACGGGACATTCTTGACTATTAGGTCGAATACATACACATGTATCACAATTATATTCATCTTTAACTGTGCCAAAATAGCAAGGATCACAATTTAATTGTGGACAACGTTCACCTAATGGTGGATATGGACGATTTTGACATTGACAAATAGGACACTGAAACAAAAAATGAGGAAAAAATAAGTGTCTGAAAATCATTTTATATAAAGATATATATATACTCCGTAAGGATCTGTATAATGTCCATATAGACATTCTTGACAAGTTAATGTTGGACAGATTATGTTTGATTTATTTGCTTGAATGCAATGACATGTTGGACATCCATGAATATCAAACTTGCGAGCAAATGCACAATAATCAAATGGACAATCCTTTAAAACTGGACAATCAGTGGGCACAACAGTTGTTGGTATTGTTGTATCAACAGTAGTTAATTCAATTCTACCTTCAACTATAGTAGTATTTCTTTCATAGTCTGCATTGACTAAGATAGTAGAATCTTCGACATGAAGAGATGTTGTTGGTTGATATAAAATTTCTTTTGCAGTGGTTGGACTAACAGATACTGTTGAAGGGTTAACTGCAGTAGTAATATGTATATTGACGTTAGTGGACTCATTCTTTTCCAATGATTGAGTAGAAACACTTTGTGTCATTTCTAGATTATCTAGTAAAACTTCTGCTGTTGTTTCAGTCATAACTGTTTTGTGTAATACTAACACTGGAACTTCTCCATCGACTGTTTCATTTGCGACAGATTCTAAAACTATATCAATCTCATGCATACATAATATTATTCGTTTATCGATAAAAATAACTTCAACATATCCTAAAAGTTTCATGCGATTTGTAATGTATCTGGTTCAAGATCGATTTTTCAGAGGAAAGTCATTAATTAGAAAAAAGAACTTACTATTTGTTTCTATCATAGGCATCTATAGTGTATTCCTGTTATACTTTAAATTTTCAATAAATAATACAATTAAAGTCTATTTTATATGACTTTTAAATTGCTATTGAAAACGTTTAATAAAAAAGAACACTCAAAATGCATTCTGAAAACTTTTTCGAGTTTCTTGTACGAAAATGCGTGTTTCAACAGGTTTGAAATGCTATGATTCCAGAACATGTCTGAGCACATTCTCGAAAAGTTGGTTTTTATCAATTAGGAACATGTTTAATACAAATAGTTCTTCGTTGTCAAAGATACGTTTGTCCTTTAACAAGAAGATCTTAAGTCGGTCGAACACGTTCTTGACCATGAAGCTAATTGATGAATGCTGTTTTTTAATAGTGCGTTTAAACAAAACCTTTCTCCATCGCGTTATATGATTATCAGAAGGTACTTTTCACTCAAGAGACTCAGAAAAACTCTTCAGAACATGTTTTCAAGTGTTCTTTTTTATAAACTTTTTTTGTATTGATTGCTAGTAAAGAATGACTGTTTGGTTTTTTTGCTTACCATTTTGTTGGACACTAGTTAAATTTGCTTGATCGGATTGTTCGCTAGATGATGTATCTGTTGCAGGTACAACTATCTCTTTGGTTTTCATTGGTATTGTTTGTTCAAGTTGATCTTCATTCGTTGAATTTGTAGTAACATTATTGTAATATTCTTCAAGAACTTCTAATCGATTTGTTCTATTGGTACGTGTAGTAAAATCCAGTTCAGGCATTGATGTTACTGGAATAGTTTCTTGTTCAATAACTTCTGAGTATGCTACATTGAAACATAGAGAAATAAAAAATAAAAATAAAAATAAACAATATGTTGTATACTTGTTTCAAAAATTTTTTGACTGCTAGTCTCGATTGGTTGTTCAACAGGATCACTGTCAACTATTTCTGGTTGAAAAACAACACGTACACATTTTTCTATAAACAAGTTAATGTGTATATGAGAAAATGAAAAAGAAATTCGTTTATTATTTAATACTTGGATTATCATTAACAATGAAATCATCTAGATTGATCGAAGAACAATGAGATTTTAACCATAACATTGTATCATTTCCATGTTCTTGTTCATTATTCTGCATAACAAAGTGTTCACTTTGATTACGAGCACAAACATCAGTTTGATTTGACTCAATTGAATAGCAAAGAATAAAATGTATCATAGCTTCATCAATAAAAAGGATTTCAAGAAAACCTTTGTATAAAAAGAAATAAAATAAAAAGAATATGCCAAGAAAATATTTGTAATTATATTGATTACCTTTTTCATTTGGCCAATGAATAGATACTCGATTCGATTTTGTGTTTGATACAATTTGACCTTTTTGAGAATTAACACAAGAACTATTGTAACTAAGAAAACAATAAAATAAAATAAATCGTTCATCAGAAAAAAAAACATGAGTGAAAAGAAAAGATAAATTTAGGAAAAAATAATTACCTATTCTCTCCAATAAACTCTAAATAAATTGTACCATTTATTGTTGTTGATGTTTGCATAAGAATATTGTTCCATGTTTTTTCACCATAAATAAACGTACTACGAGCTAATACAAACCAATATCGCTCGTTATTTAAAAGCTAAATTTATGAATAATATAACTTTCATAATAATTTTCGAAATTTACCTCAAATAAATTGTTATTGTCAGTGAACGAATCATTTTCATTACATAAAACATGAGATTGAGCGTCGGAATTATCAACATCAGTAATATTATTAATATCATACACTGGATTTCCGTATGACTTAACAATAATGGCAAATATAATAAAAATAGTTGAAAAAAATGAGAACATCTCTGTTCAGTTTTGTATTGCAATGATATGATCTTCTCAATAATAAAGTTCAATATTTATGTTGATGGTGATCGACAAGTAATGGAATACTTATGCATACACACGCACAGACAAAAGAAGGAAAAGGTCACTGTATTAAGCAGATGTTCATACTAATGAATATGGTAGAATAGCATAAGTGCTTAAGGAAATAGACCAATGATTGAACACTGACCCAGACAACTCTCTTTCCAGAAAGAAAAAGAATATTTCCCTCTTACTCATCACCGTCATCAGATATACATATATCACATTCGAGTAGACATGACTCTTTTGGGGTCAATTAATAAAAAGAAAAGAACAGCATATGATCGGCTATTCGGTCATCTAATGCTCAAGAAAAAGTACTATAAATGAATGCATTTCCATGGCATTTGTCCACTTTGGGACTATTACTAATCTTTTTTAATTATATAAGATTAAACAAAGACATTTATATTTATACATCAAAAAGGGAAATTATTGAATTTTATTTTAATTTCAAAAACCTTAATCAAAAGTATTTTAAATTTGTCGAAATTTGAGTTATACGATTTATCTATGTTAACCTTTGTGTCTATCATTGAAAACTCTATGCATATTGAAATGAAATAACTAACATTTAGGTGCAAGGTTAAACCTTGGCATATTTCTCTAATAGACAGTAATAGCAAATCGTTTTTTTTCATTGTTACATACCCACGTACACCTGTATATATACATATAGGCGGTTACACAATTCATCTCTTTTCATTTCTACGTTTGTACACAGACATTTATCTATACAAGGTAGGAGTTCAATGATTTTCTTCTTGTACATTAGTTAAGTTCATTGAGCCGAATTTGTTAGTCACGTTCATTTATTAGTGAAATTTTTATCTATATAGTAAAAACATTGTTTTTGCTATATGCTTCATTATATTTTTTTTCCATGACTATTCAATGAAGTGATAAAAAAGGAAAAATACATCATATAGAGTTAACAGAAGAGAGCTTATCCATGAAAAACAGTACAAGATTATATATAAGATAATGCAGATTATGAACAGAGAAAGCAAATGAAGAATGATAAAATAATCGAAAACGAAAACCAAGCTCAAAAACATGACCATTCTAATTTGACATGAATTCTAACACATACCAGTTGTCTTAAGAGTTTTCATACATATATCACTTCTATAAGACTAACAAAGAGATTTATTAATGAGACAAAGTCAATGTATCTGGATTCATCTTAGGAACTTCTTGTAAACGCCTTCAGTGAAGATAAAAACGATCGAGTAGAATGTATTTAATAGTGATAGAAAAAAAAAGGAAGAATCAGATCCATTAGTAAAACCATAGAGACGTTTTAAATCATAGCAAAAAGCTTCATGAATGGCTTCTTGTTGAGAATTAGTAAAAAATATAGAAAAGGCTAAAACACACAGAAAAGAGAAAACATAGAACTGTAAAAAATTTGACAACGTAATTGAATAGTAATTTCCAGCTCGTAGGTAAATAAAGTTTTCAGTAAGTGAGTTCGAGATCGAATGTTAATCAAAATAAGATGAAGAAATGATCTATAAGAAAATAGATTTGAACAATGAGATATTTCTTCGTAGTATACTGATCAATAATTGAGAAATACAGCGAAAGAATAATTATACATCATTACAAAATTTCATTATCATTAATTTTATAAAAATTCTCAAAATTCCATCATTCATCTATGCAAAAATGCTTTAATTTCAAATAAGTAGTGTTCTCTTGTTTGAAGAAATTATAGGTAACTCATCATATTTGATTGAGTTTACATAATTTATTGTCCGCGCATTGTTTAGAAGAAGAGAAATAAATAAATAAGTTGTTATTGCAACAATCAATGTATTGCCAAAACGAAAAAAAGAAATTCCAATAAATATATAAAAAAATAACAAACAAGACAAAGAAATATGACTAGTTCAATTTTTGATAGATGTTGAAAATGTCTCAATGGAACAGCTTTCAAGAACGTTAGAATGTCAATACTACCTTCATCATAACTTTGCCACAATTTCATTAAACATTCATCAATGATAACTTTATTTTTCCAATGTTTTGAAGTCGGAGATTCATGTCATCTCGTGTTTTTTTTACAATTAATACTAACGATTGTTCTTTTTTGTAATAAACCAATTACAATGTTAATGTTTGGGTGTGGAAAATTCAAATATTTTTTTCATATGAAAATGTCAACCTTCCAAATAGTTAATAGTACATAGTGTTATATTACATTTAGAAAATTTATTAAAATTTTTTTCTGAAAATACATTGGTTGTCGCCAGAGATGGGCAGCTCCGACTCCGGAGCGGTCGCTCCATGGAGCTAGCTCCGCTCCAGGAGCGAGAGCGGAGCGGAGCGATTCATCAGAACGATGGAGCTGGAGCGAGTTTTTTCCACTAATACCGGAGTCGGAACGGAGCGCTTCCTGAATAAAATGGAGCTGGAGCGGAGTCGGAGCGACATTTTATTTATAGCTCCAATGATAAGCTCAGTTTTCGATTTATTGTTCTATACAAAATGACGGAAGAATTAATGAGAGAAAGCTCGTCATCGTCGAATTATCGAAATGGATAGCCCATTGTGACATTTTAGTCAATAGCAATCTCTGAAACAATGACTGACCGTTTATATACAGTTTTCTTCTTTGTCTAGTTGAACTAAGCTATTGTTACTTTGGAAATGGAAGAAAATGACGTCGAGAAAGAGAGAAATTGCATAATATCAAATGTGAAAGGTGAATAGTGCCGAATCAGAATAACATTTCTCAGCTAGGTGTCACTTGAACGAACACGATTATCATGGCAAAAAAAATGCACGATCATGATATCGATGAATCATCTTCCGTTACTATCGTCTACAATAACGATTCAGTGTCATCATATAATGAAAAAAAACCGAGTACCGTTCTTGAAAAGTAAACGTTCTTCATATTATATTATAACTAAGTTAAATATATTGTTAATCAATGTGTTATTTTTTTGTACTTTATATACATGCTTCTATATTTAGACTAATACGAGAAATTCACTGAACACAGCTAATCATAAAGCATTAATTAAGAAAATTTGTTGCAGGAGCGGAGTCGAAACGGAGTCGGAGCGGATTTTTTTAATTAAGGGTAGAGCTGGAGCTGAGCGGGAGCGGTTACTTTCGGCGAGGAACGGAGCTAGAGCGGAGTCGGCAGAATATTTCTTAATCTTGAGCGAAGTCGGAGAGGAGCGGTCTGTTATTGACTGGAGCTGGAGCTGAACTGGAGATAGAGAGGGTTGGAGCTGCCCATCTCTGGTTGTCGCAATGACGACTCCTTTGTGGGTTTTTGTTCTTCTCAATGATCAACGGACAGTAAACCATGTACATGGTTAGATTCCTTCTAATATTTCAAAGATAATACATTTGATTATTTTTTATTTCTTTAGATGTTATTTTCTGTCTTTATTATCATCGTTACTATTTCTTTTACTCAAGGTTTAGGTCGATTGAATGAAACTGTCATTCGTCAAAATCGTCCTCTTTCACCAGCATTCTTTGATGAAATTATTGTTGATGGTGCTTTTGATGTATTTTTAAGTCAATTAAATGGTATATCTATTCCTACGGTTGAAATTGAAGTAGCTGCTTACGCTCAAAAGCATATTGTTGTTGAAATTCTTGATAAGCATATTCTTTCAATTCGTGTTAAAGGTACCTTAGTGATTCATAAAAATATCAATGCTTATATACGATTTAATTCACCATTACAACGTTATACAATTAAAGGTACAGGTAATACAAAGACCGATGATAATGGTCTAACAAATACCGGTAATGAAAAATTTGTATTGGAGAATCGAGGTACAGCTAATGTTGCTATGCTATTGAATGTTAATGAATTTGAATTTTATTTATCTGGCACTGGTAATAGTCGTTTTTGGGGTCAAGTACGAGAAGAAGCTATGTTCGAAACAAAAGGTGTTGGTGATGTTAATGCTATGAATTTATTAACTAAACAAGTTAGTGTCTATTCGGCGGGAGTTAGTACAGTACGAGTAGCAGCTACAGATGATGTTCAAATTGAAGTTACTGGTGTATCAACTATTTACTATCGTTTACCAGCTGGAAAGAAACCAAGTAAAGAAATATCAACTGGTCTCGGACAAATTATTCATGTTTCTTAAAGTTAATAAATAAAATAGTTATTTAATTAAACTGTATAAATTATTATTATAGAAAATGTTTATTTATAAATAGAATTACTTGATAATATAGATATATATATATGTATAAAATAAAATTATGAAGCAAAAAAACAAGCACTTGTTCTATAACGATCATAATAAAGCGACAATTTCTATGCTATAATTGCCTCACTGATTTCCAACATTCATGGGTAAAACTTGGATTCAAGGTTGATCATGTTTACCACATATAGAGTTTCCTATAGTTGGTAATCTTTATAAAAGGAATAGAAATGATTCATACAGCTTCTGCTGTTGTTTTGTGCAGGGTACCCACTTGATGGTGCATAATTTTGCTCGCTAAACAGGTTTTTTGCACTTCTTATTTACAAAGAGAGTGATTCATCGCTTCTTATTATTTTTCACCTATTTATGTTGGCGAATTGCACCATGTTGTGACACTCCTAAGGCATACATATAAGAAGCGATGAAGCACATTCATTACTCGTTATTTTCTTTTCTATTCTCATATTTTTATTATAAACGTCGTTACAGTTCTCAAAATAATGTCAATTGCAACCATTCCATTAAAACGTATTACTTTATATAAAAATGATTTAGGTTATTTTGAACGAACAACGCCTGTTTCAAAATTACAATCACTTATTCTGATTGCTAAAAAACACAAGAAACTAGTAATTGATACATTATGTACAACAGCTAGTACAGTGACATTTGATACAGAAGAACATGATAAATATGTTACTGAAAATACAGTTGAACATTTTTTTACTTTCAATGACTTTTCATCATCAACTTCATTTGCTAGTTTTCTTAATACATGTATTGGAGCTGAAGTTGCTTTATCTATTCAAGGTGATACTAAAGAACAATTAGGTAAATTGGTTATGCTTGATGAAAAACAAACATTACTAAGTCCAAATTCAACTGAAACAACAAATCATTATATTCTTCAAGTTTTAAATAAAGATGGATTTATTCGGCATTTTGATCGTAAGTAAAAGATTTTGTGCACTTAAGAAAACAAATATAATAAAAATCTATCTATTTTGATTAGTTTCT
This sequence comes from Rotaria sp. Silwood1, assembly GCA_905250075.1. Classification (NCBI taxonomy): domain Eukaryota; kingdom Metazoa; phylum Rotifera; class Eurotatoria; order Philodinida; family Philodinidae; genus Rotaria; species Rotaria sp. Silwood1. Next base: position 395,442 of record CAJNOP010000094.1, on the reverse strand, counting down.
TCTATCAATGGTATTAAACTTACTGATGTATATTTACAAGAACAACTTGATAAAGTCTTAAATAAAACATTAGAAAATCATAAACCATCATTAAATACAACTTCTAACTATGTTCGAATCTTATTCAATAGTAATAATTTATTACCATCTTCAAATAAAGCTACTACTACTACTACAACTACAACTACGACTACAAATACTCTTGATGAATCAAATATACTTAAAGTGTCTTATTGCTACACAACAAAAGAATGGCGTTGTTTATATCGATGTGAAATTGATTCATCTATATCCAACAGTAATAATTCAACTGTTGATCTAACTTTATTTGGTTCAGTTAATAATCCAACTGACGAAGATTGGTCTCAAGTTGAACTCATACTTGTTGCTAATGAACTTGAAATTTTAAATAATAATAAATCAACATCTACAACTAGTATTAATCGTGAAGAAGCAGAACATAGTGATAAAAGATTATCGGGTGGTATGCAAGTTTTCATTAAAACATTGACAGGCAAAACAATAACGATAGATGTATGTATAAAAAAGAATTTATTTGTTGATGATCTATAATTGTTTTTTTTTTTGTTAATACAGGTCGAACCATCAGATACAATTGAAAAATTGAAATCAAAAATTCAAGATAAAGAAGGTATTCCTCCAGATCAACAACGTATGATATTTGCTGGAAAACAGTTAGAAGATGGAAGAACATTAGCTGATTATAATATTCAAAAAGGTAATTATTGTTTACTATATATATATAGTAAATAAATAAGAGTTCTATATGTTTTATATATATATATATTTAGAGTCTACTTTACATTTGGTACTTCGATTACGCGGTAGTCCAGGTGATGATGGTAGTTCAACTGCTTTAAAAAGGAAAAAAACTACAAATAGTCCGAATGTTGTTGTTGATGATGATGAAAATTATGAATCAATCGATTCAAGTCAAATGAGTGGCCTTAGTGAACATGTTGTTTATAAAATAAATACACCAGTAACTATTCGATCATATGAAAGTGTTTTAGTAACAATAAATAAATGGCAAATGGATGCCCAATTAGTGCTTTATTATGATCCAAAAATCAATGATTTAAATGCAATTAAAGCTGTTCATTTACGAAATAATAGTGATGTTGTTTTAGCACCAGGAAGTATTGCTGTTTTGGATAATGGACGTTTTGTTGCTCAGTGTGCTTTTACACCGATGTTGCCCAATGATGATCAATTAATTAAGTAAGTTTAAAGAAAATATTCTTTTTTTTTCTTATTGTTTCTTTTTCATTTATTAATTTTAATTTCGTTTAGTTATGGTTTTGATTCAACGGTATCTATTCTTCGTACAACTCCAATAGCACTTCAAGAAGTTCATACAGAAAGTGTTGATATAATTTATGCTGAAATTGATAAAATTAATACAAATGTTGTTCCAACTGGTATTGATCTTCAACAAATTTATATAAAACGTACACGTTATTTGATTAAAAATAATTCTTTAAATCGTCCAGTAGCAAAATTTTATATTGATCATGTTGCTGATCCATCATTAGGTGGCTATGTTGTCACAACACAAAAAAGATGTATTAAGTCGGTTATGGGTTTTAGTCGTTTTGAATTAAAACTTGAACCACAACAAGAAATTGAATTTGTTGTTGATGAACAAGCACATCATAGTAAAAAAATCTTTGAAGCATCAGCACTTGAATTATTTTTAGAAAAACAAGTTCCTGAACTTCTTCAATTGAAATTAATTGATGAGAAAACAATTAGTTTAATTCAAAAAGTTATTACACATAAATATGTTCAACAAGTTCTTCGATATATGATTGATAGTACTATAACAGATAGTCAAATTCGAACATGGACACCAAAACGTGATTTAATACCAACATCATTATTTGATAAAGCTGTTGCTATTGTTGATATACAAATGGTTTCACGTGAACTCGAGAAAAAAATTAACTCACTTGAAGCACATATTAAATCTATATTTGAAAATCAAGAACGTATTAGACAAAATATAAAATCATTAGAAAAAATTGATAAATCTGATTTAATGATACGTTATTTAAAGGATTTAAATACTGAAGAAGATGATTTACAACAAACACGACGTGAAATAAAAACAATGAAAGATGAATACAATCAAAAACAACGAGAATTAGAAGAAAAACAAGCATCACTTAAACATGAAGCAAAAGAGACACAAAAAAATCATCGCATGTAAATTTTTTTAATCATTAACTTATAATAAACTTGAAATTAATATTTACTTATCAAATATCAAATAATTATCTTAAATCAATGTTATTGACAATTGCCTTTGTTTAATCTAATCTATTTTAAATTGTAATAATATTTTTACTATCAATATCACCTATCCGACAAAGGAGATCAGAATTTATCAAATGGTTTACTCACCTACATGCACATTCTTGATAGACTAATTTGTTTTTTTTTTCTTATGGTAATGAATGGAAGAGGATTTGTGCTGATCTATAAATCTCTCGAATTCTTTTTTTTTCTTCTGAATATTATTATAGCGACTATCTTGTAGACATTCCTCTGTTCAATACAGGATACTATTTATATTGAAAATTTATTTAACGTAACAATAGATTTACAACAGTTTCTAATGATAAAACAAGACGATCATCCATAAAATATGTAGATCATTTTTCAATAACAGAAGCACATATACTCATTTACTATACTATGAATGAAATATTTGATACAAAAGTCAATTTAATTATGCATATTCATTACTTATACCATAACCAAGTCTAACATTATATTTTGCAATGCAAGGTGATCGATTGAGTCACTGCTGCTGAAATACAAAAATAGATATTTGATTTTTCACAGTTCTCATTTACATTTCAAAATTTCTCAAAATCAAGAAAGTTTTAAATAACTTATCAAAAAATTTAAGGTATCATCACCACTCAATGCATCGACTTACATGTCCAACTGTATCTTATATTTATAAGCATACTATCTCAATAGTAGACATATTTGAAGAAAAGATATGCAGTATAAAATGTGCTTTATTTCTAAACAATAGAGCGTATTTTCGATCTGTTTCATAAGGAAAAAAATACATGATGGTTATTATCAGCTTGTTTTTCATGTTGTCATATTCGATCACTCATTGAAAATCAAATCTTGACAATAAAAATTATCACATAAACTAAAAAGTATAGGACAACTTTAGCAGATGACGCAAACTTAAACAACATGAGCATATTAATCATGTCACTCTAACTACGTAATTCTAATAATACAATCATATAATCATTTCATTAGAGTGTAAGTATTGATTTGACTTGAGTATATATCCTGAATGTTCTGTTTCCGATAGAGCCATTATATTCATTGTATTGTCAGAAAATCTGTAAGTATTTTTAGGCTGACTTAAAGGTATTTAAGTGAATGTGTATGAATATAGGATTATGATTAAAGATGACATATATATGTTGTGATTGTATGATTAGAATTATAGTAAAACATCTACAGTACGAATACCGTGCGGATCGAACAAATAGAAATCAAAATATTCGTTTTATAAGTTTTCACATCCTGTTAAGTGTCCTTTATTATTTTATTGAATAGTTTTTGACTGTTACTATTTTAAATTTTTTAGATAGACGGATTTCAAACATCACGTTTAGTTCCTGCTTAATAAGATTTTCAATACTATCGATGATGGTTTGACTAAAATCATGTGTCCCTTTCCAGAGTATTTGACACCACATTCATCGACACCTGCGATTTATCTCTTAATTCACGATGAGATAAACCAGGTTATTTTCTATTTTTACTCTGAACCAAAAGCATTGCGAAATACCATATCTGATCAACAAATGTTGCAAAGCCATTGAAAAGACAATAATATCTGTTTGCCCATTCTTTTACTTTTTTCTCTTTTTTTTGTACCATTATTGAATTCGATCATAGAGCCAATTAATTTCTTGATAATCATCTCTACAGCTTCAATAATATCATTTATTTAAGTAGCATCTTTTATTGATGTTTACATTGACCAAGTCCATGCATAGGTCGCCACCAAAAAGAATTTGTTCATAGCCAGAACCAAAGATGTTCATAAAGAAAGAATGTTTACTGCAAGATGATTTAATATATGTAGTTCGAATGATATGATCGATATGCTTATGTTTTACCGATATTGATATCACCTTCCGGTGACTTTTCTTTTCCTATTGTCCTCTTCTTTGCTAGTCTTTCTCTTTCAATCTCTTCTGTATAAGCGTGTATCGTTTGTAAAGTACTTCAATAAACATTATTAGTGAGAATGATCGTAAGCTAGTCTTTCGATTAGTTATGAAGATGTTGTTTTAGTTTATGCTGGCTATTCAAAATTGCTTTATAACTGATCAGTTGCCATTTTCAAGATTTGATATTGAATGAGTGACTGCTTATTACAAGATGAAAAACAAGATAATGAAAACCATTGTATATGTTTCCACACTAAAAGAGATCGAAAGTACTATGTCTACTGTGGAATTATTTCACAAAAATTCCAAGTTCAATTTTCTGTATTAAGGAATCTATTTTAAGTTAAAAACAAACGCTTTTATTAAGTATTTAATGTAAATAAGAAACTCATTTCAAATAAAATAAAAATATCATATATATATACAAAGAGAAAAACAAATTGTAATGAGTCATGTGTATATGTACTTAAAAAGACATTGAAATTATTTCTTCATCGTTTTCAGAATCGGAAACATCCAAAGGAAAATTCACTATATAATCAATAGAATTTTTTGAATCTGGATCATCATCATTTATTTTATAGGATTTTAAATCGTTTATGAATTGTTCAATTTCAATTTTTATTCGATCAAATGGATGATTGTCTTCTTCTGATGACGAATAACGTAGATTTTCAAGATCTTGAATAAGTTTATTAAGTTGTTTTCTAAATGACAAGAGAATTTTAATGTGTTCAGTATTGTTCGATTTTGTTAATAATTCAATCGCATCAAGTGATGTTTCAATATGAGATAATTGTCGACTATAAAGTTTAAGTAATTTTTTATCTTTTGAGCTTTGTTTTGACTTCAGTTTTTTTATCAATGATAATGAGGACGATAGCTTTTTAGAATGTCCCACTAACAGTGGATGCGTTCCACTTGCATGAAATATTGAACGATGAGATGAATATTTTTCAGCTTCAAACTTTGACAAAAGGGAGCTGTCTTTATATGCAGGATCTTTAGCTGCAAACATATGACTTAAACGTTCAGAACCCATTTGTTATAGTCTAAAAGTAAAAAATAATATAACAAAAAGTTACAAACGAACACGAACGAAAATACAATAGTATCATATAACTTTGTTCTTCTCCTTGAATTTATATTTCGTTATTTACTTCTTGCTTGTCACTATTTCTTTCGTTCTTACAAACGTAAAAGAGACATTTAATACCACAAGGTTAATATTAATGTATTCTATATATATGCGTATGTATTTCAATACATAACTTGGATAGATGAAGTACTTTTCTATTCATAATAGAATATGCCATTCATTGACCCCCTTGTAACAACAACTATAAATAGAAACAGTGAAATGTTTTTTTATAAATGCGTAAAACACAATAAAATACTACACCCAACTACTGTTTGTTATTATTTTATTTTTCTTTCTTTCTTTCTTTCTATCACCATCAACAAATTAATACATCTAACTACAACAGAATGTATAGTATGTGTATGTTTATGCTTTTATTTCGATAAAACGATGAGAAAAGCAAATAGTACAATAGTGACAATGACGTAAGAAGGTTTATTTATGGTAGATAATGAGTATGATGTAGTCGAAGTAGTTGTTGACAATGAAGTAGGTAATGCATTACGACATTGAGTGAAATCTGGTAAACCATCAGTTGGACGAGGAATTTTAACTGAAGGTAATGACCATAGAAGATCTTCACCTAACAACGGTTTTGAACCAAATACTCTTGACCATTCAAATTCAGTTATATTATAAAAACGTTCATAAGTTCGATCTCGTTTAAGAATTTCACGTGAAACATCAATTAAATGAGAACTAAGCATAGCTACGACTGTTGTTATTTTTGAATCCCATGTTATAACTGGTGATATAGATTGACCATTAACATTAGTTGCTTCTGTACTTCCATACATATTTTGCATAGCTGGACCTTGAAGCATATTTAAATACCAAGCTAAACCAATTGATTCATTAGCCATAATAACAGGAAAACTTGCATATGGTGTAACAACTGACTCATGTTCAATTGGTTGAAAAGCTATTTGTTGAATACCACATGCACTCCAATAATCAACTTGATAAGTACCAGGTTTAGCATCGGATGCTACGCTAGCATACAAACCTGGTATATAATTTTGTGCTGAGTGATATACACGTACTTTTTCTCCATTAGTAAATAGACGATTTTGAAGGTCAATATCTCGATAAGGTAAATAGAAATATTTCCATTGTTCATGACTTGAAAACCAAAAACCACGTTGAACAGTGACTTGTTTTTGTGTAACATTAGTTGATTGTGTACTTGTATTGTATTCATCACGAACAAGACGAGCACGTTTATATGTCCAAATACGATTACGTTCGTCCATTGTATAATTATATAATGTCCAAGGAGCATATAAATCCATAAAATATGCCATTAATTCCCCTATACAATAATAAATAAATCAAATTTATATTGAACAAAAAAGCAAAAATGAATTTCTAATATAAATACCTTCATATGGATCATCTAATAAACAAGTACCTCTTGTTACATAATTATTTGGATTTGTTGTTTGACTTTCATTAAACATATTTAATATACCTGATTCACATCGAATACCACCTCTTTCTGCTTCATAAAATACTGGTATAGATGTTTGTGTCATAAGTTCAATACGTTGTTCATATTTATCAGCTAAATTAAATAATTTTTTAGTTTTAAGTGTTTCAATTAAAATTTTTATGCTCCATATTAATTGTCCATTATCAAGACCAGGTACTTTAGATTCCCAACCATTGAGTAAATTCATTGCTGAACCATTAGCAGCAAACCAAGGTAAAAAACCACCAAAACCAGGATAACGTCGATGAAAATCATTATATGATGCAATTTTTCTTTCTAAAATTTGTACAATATCATCTTGTGATGTATTACCAAAAAATTGTCGAGCATATATGTCATCCATCAAATATAATGACAGCATATTAACATGAAGTGCTTCTTTTGAAGCTGCTGTCCAATATTGTAAATTTTCATGTAAATCACCTGTTGTGTAATCTATTTTATGACCATCATATGTTATACCTATTTCATGATTATATCCAACTCCGTAGCCAAACTTTCCCTCCCACAGACACATATGCATTTTAAATCGATGAATAGCATCATTTCGATTGTAAACAAGATCATCAATAGTAAATAAATCTGCAAATCGACATGTTGTTTGTCCCTCTAGAAATTTTATATTTTGGACAAAAACAAAAGCAATAAATAACAACACCTTCATGAAAGTCGTACTATTATCAAAATGCGTCCTTTAAATTTTGATAGCTATGCTATTTATTTTTTTCTTATCAAGAAAAAATGTCAATTTAAGTATCCTTGTATATTGACAAAGACTATGTTAATAAACAACAAATCCTAATGCATTTCTACACCTAGAAAAAGAAAGAAATAGCAACAAGAAGTTATATCGTTAAAAAACCGGTGAGAAAACAAAAAGAAAAAGAAAAAAGATCAACACAAATTTTAAAGGTATATACCTTATTACTACATTTTACAACACAGAAAAGAGTAATCAGTGCCAATGACTAGGCAAATTCACATTTTAATATTTTTAACTTTTGGTTGAAATACATCTGACACACACACACAGACACAAACTAAAGTATCTACATTATCGGACAAAAAAAAAAGTTATCTTAAATTCAATCTGAACGTTTTTGCATACTAGGTGGCATATCAAATGGATTAAGCGTAACTGGCATAAATTGATATGGATTTGTAATAATCGCTGTATTTACTGCTGGAAGTTTTTTTGGACGTTTTAAAACTTTAGGAACTTTTGGTGGATTTAATAATTTCTTTTTATCATTATATAATTTAACAAGTGCACGTTGTTCTTGTAATAAAGCTTTTTGTTTTTCTTTTTTTGTTCGTGGATCAAAATCTTCATCATCAAGATTAATATCAGCTATTTCATCTTTTGATACAGGCATATCAGTTACTTCTTTTAACGGTGGTAATTCAGCTGCTTTACCAGCTGGAAGTGGTGGAGCTTCTTTTGGAAATAATAATTCTGTTAAACGTTCAAGACCACGAGCTTCTTGTGCTGTTGATATACCAGCACGAGCTTGTGCACACATTGGTGGAGGTGGTTGATACGGATTATATGTATTTAATGGTGGTGCTGTTATTATTTTTCGATCTTTTTTTGAATCGTTTGATGTTGTTTCTGAACTAATTTGAGGAAAATTTGTATTATTATTGTTATTATTATTATTATTATTATTTTTATTTGCAAGATTAGCTAAAGTTTTAGCAATAGTTGATTGATATTCAGCTTGTCGTTCATCTCGTTCAAGTTCTTTAAGAGCATAATATTTTTCTTCACGTGTTAATTGTTCTTCAATATGATTTTCAAGTAAAGAATCATGTTCAAGAATATTCTGTATTAATTTAGGATTTTTTTCTACACAATTTCGTAATATAATATCATCTGGTAATGTTTGTAATTTATATTCTTGTGGTTCATCTTCTTCAGGTTTAAACGAATAAAGTTCACGTAATTCAGATTCAGTAAAATGTCGAGCAAGTTGTTGAGCATCAACAACACTGAAAAAAAGAAACGACCAAATTTCATTCTTGAAAAATAAAGCAATCTATATTATGTATCCGCATTTTTCCGAAAATGCCATGATACTCATTCGCTGAGTAACGACAAGCTCCAAGTTACAATATACAGTAAAGTAAATATTCAACTCATTGAGAAATTTTAGTAGATTTCGTCTAACCAGATAGATATCCAAAGCAAAACCCATATATTTCAGAGAATAATGGCTTTGGATGTGGGTCAAGGATGTCGATGTAGGTGTAGATTTCAAAAGGCGTCCGGTAAAGATAATATCGACATCCACATTGTTTACTTTAAATCCTGAACTCTAAAGATTAGTTATGAGCAAGATGGAATCGGAACCGAGACTAAGACGAGGACCAACACATTTTTATTGGAAGCGATATCTTCTATAATCATATAAAACTTGCATCAAATGTCATATTGTCATGACTAATGTATTCTAAATAGATATGAGTAAAATGGTTCAATCCCGACGGAGCCGAAAACGACCCGTCTTGCTTATGCCTAGCATTGTCGTCCAACATTCACTCATTATGTAATTAATGACTTTTTTTATCATTCATGATTACAACTGGCAATAGACAAAAAGAATAAAAACCTTTTCTTGTATATACTCAAAATATTATTAATGAACATGTAAAAAGCTTACCGTTGAGCCATAGCTTGTTTATTAACTTGACGAAAATAAATTCTCTCTTCCATAGAACCTTTACTCAATAATCGATAGACATACGTTGCTTTTTTTTGACCCAAACGATATGAACGAAATAAAGCTTGTAAATCCGAAGCTAGATAACACAAAGACGAAAAACTTTGATATAAATTTAAATTCCTTCGTATTACTTACAAGGATTCCAACTACAATCAAATATAACTACACGATTACTACCAATTAAATTAATACCAATACCACCAGCCATTGTTGAAACAATAAAAAGACGTGAACGAATATTAGCTGCATCATTAAATTTTCCTATATAACTAGTTCGTGTAGCAATATCTGTACTACCTAAAAACAGAAAAAACGAAACTCTATCTTTCATTATTTAATAATTAATTAAAATTAATACAAACCATCAATACGAAAATAATCAATACCAAATTTCCATCGACCATTAGGTTTAACTTTAGCATCAAAATCATCTGCTTGAATTTTTTTTCCACTAGCAAGTGAATCCCAATATTTAAGATATTGTTCCAAATATGATAGTGAAAAAAGTGAACGACTAAATAATAAAACTTTATCACCAATTTGTTCACATTCATCAAGTAGTGTTTTAAGAAATGTTAATTTTCCACTTAAACTAATATCATATTCAGCTGTATTATCAAAAAATGAGAACCACCATTCATCATTCATTGCTTGTTGACATGGATCATTTGTTGAATAAGATGATGATGTCGTTGAAGCACGTGCTGATGCTGATGATGATGTCGATGTATATTGTTTCCAATTTGTATTATTAAATAAAGCCAAAAATTCTGAAGTAGATGACGATGAATTTGAACTCGAATTACCATCATCTTCATCCTTTTTATGTCGATGATGGTTGGATTCACCAGTTTTCTACAATAAAATTAATCGATCAATAACTATATAAATTCAACAAATGGCAAATAATTATTTATATTCAATATTCAAAGTTACAATGTTTCTTTAATTCTAAATTATTATACAAACGAATAGTTAACTTTATATATAGTGTCTTATTCAATGTAAGATTCGGAAAGGCAGAAGAAGAATATCTCTTTATTTCATCTACCTCGCGGTATCTAGTGTTGTCTAGCGACAGATTCAACAGCCAGATATTTTCGCTACAATTATGATTCGACGTAGCCCTGTACAGAAGGTCGATTTGATGCAGAGTTCTTACGCTAACAATAGGGACTAACTAATCACAAGAGTAGATGTTTGTTATCATGCAGTTAGCATCCTATTGAATAGATAATCCAAGACAAATAGCTGTTAATGACATTCCATGGCTGATCCTACTGAGGCTTTCATACGGCATATTATAGATACGTATCATATAGCGTGGTCACTCAACGATCGGGAGTCTATTCGGACGAATGATGGACCTTCGAAGATTGATTGTACTTGCCAGAAAAAAGGAATCTTGTTAAAACACGACGTACTTTCCGTTTGTTTATCAAGTTTTAGGCATAAAACAGGGCAATTTTATTTTGTCCTACTGATGGAAATATTACATAAGTAAGAATTTCCAAAGTTTGCCATATAAGATTAGCTCTTGCGTCTGTCTACAAAACAGATAGTCCCTTACATAGTCTTCGACATTGATAAGTAGGTTCTTTATTATTAATTATATTCATAGTTAAATTATCAAACAAAAAATAGCTATCTCGTAATTTAACTTGCCCAATAGATACAGAAGTCAATTTTCATATGTAAATATCTTCGACAAAATGTACTATCTCAATAGATAAATCAAATAAATTGTTATCTTTGCACAAGTTTATTCTTATTTGGTCAGTTGTGACAGGAGTATCAACTCTCAAGTCATTTACTTATTATCATTCTTTTCTCATTAGGAGATCTACGGCAATTGTAGTTTATGACAGATAATCATCGAACAGATTTTATCTTAATTTTAAAATGAGTCATGCACAATAATATTCATCCAAACAATAAATTCAATCATTCCAGTACCACTCAAACTGATCAATATATCTATCTACAGATCAATGCTGATGATCATCTATCAATAAAAACTTTATCTTATAAAAAAAAAAAAAAAAAAAAAAAAAAAAAAAAAAAAATTATAAATACCATCTTTGTTGTTAATCGTTTATTTGGTGCTGATTGTTTTTTTTGTGGTTCATCTTCAACAGCCATATCATCATCTGATAATCCAGCAAAAATATCATCAAAAAATGGATCAATCTTATCTGATTCATTATCATTATTTTTCTGTTGTTTTTTCCAACGATCAATAAAATGTGGTCGTAATAACCATGGATGCTAAATATATCATATTTTTTGTTTAATCAATCTTAAAAAAGCAAACAAACTTACTGTCCAAATTTTCATTAAATATTGATAATCAGCAAATAATTTTGCCGTATTGAAACCAGCTAAATCAAAAGCAACATTTCAAATAAATATCATTAAAAACTAAGAAACAAACTCGATGGATCAATATTTTGAATTTTTAAATATTTATTATAAAGTTGTTTTTGTAAATCACACATATAAATTTTAATAACATATTCATATTTCTCTGGTAAATATTTTCGAAGTACATTAAAATCTCGACTAAAAAAAAACAAATATTATTGAAATAAATACAGAAAAAAACAAAAATGAAAGAAAAATAATTTTACCGGTGTGTACAATGTTGTAAACGTTCGTGTAAAGCAAAAGCACGTCGTTTCATTAATTGTACAGCATATATATTTGAATCTTTATGTTGACCAGCACGAATAGGATCAATAAATTGATTTTTAAATTCACGATAAGTACCCACTAAAATGAAATTTTTTCTATTTATTAAAAAATGAAAAATAAATTATGTATTAAAATTTACATAAATGTGGTTTAACAAAATGAACCATATAATAATATTCTCGAAGATTATTTTGTAATGGTGTACCAGTTAAAATAATACGTCGTTTAGTACGAATTTTATTTAATGCTTTTGAAATTCCAGCTTTAGCATTTTTAAGTACATGACCTTCATCACAAACGATTATATCTGGACCTGGATCTGATAAGAAAAAATTATAATCAGCATCATTTGATAAACGACGATAGATTTCATAGCCCATTAACATAACACCACCTTTATCATTCCATTTTTCTAAACGTTCCCAACGTGCAGATTTTGTTTTAAATAATGAAAACTGATAAACTTTTATTGTTGGACGAACACCTGATAACCAATAAGAAAATTCTGCTGCCCAATTTGATATAACATTAACTGGACAAAGTATAAGACAAGTACGTGTACGTGTTATATCACTATGTTTAAATATTGTATGTAAAAATGATATTAATTGAAATGTTTTTCCTCTAAAAAATAATAAATATATATGAATATGATAGATTTTATCTCAAATAATATTTATTATGAGAAATATTTTGATATTTGATTATAATCTGTCATCTGATTATTTTTTTTTTACAAAAGTTGAACAGAATCAAATGAATCTCATTTTTTTTTATTACGAATGTGCTTCTAAAATCATAATGACAAGTTAATTAAATGTTTTGACATCTTTTGCCTAAGGTTTTTCGAATCAATGATCTATAAAGTAAATGATTAATTATGCTGCAGAACTAAAGATTATAGTCAATGTCAACGCGTAATTTGAAATCATTGGATCAAATTGTAAAATATAACAAAATGAAATTATATATGATCTAACAAATTGACAAAAGATCTTACGAGAGTAGTCCCTCAACTAGATATGAACAGGAATAAGTTCTTTATTTTTTATCTCAGTCATAGTTCCAGTATATCTGTTGTAATCCTGATCTGACACATCTCTACCCTAAACTGAGTATCCACTTTTGAGCAGAAAACATGTGCATCATGTAGACTTGAATGAATTATAAATACTCCAAGATTATGAGATCACAACTTATTACTGTAGACGTATGTTAATTTTAGTGATTTGTAGTACCATGCCGCAGTTCTCTTCAGGAATACGAGAAAAATTGATTCCTGAATTTCGATTCATAGCTTTGCGTACATAGAAGCATTAGTGAAAACAGTTTTTTTGGTGAAATTTTGATATATTGTCATTACACCTATTCGAAAATAAAGATATAGTAAAAGCGCGTCTCTTACATCATTCATATAAAATCATCAGATTCGCTGTTCTTTCAGCAGAAGGAACAGACCAAATGATCTGATACATTCATGATTGACTATTCTCGTTATTCTATGCAAATTTTCAAGTCCAAATTGAAAGATCAATTTTTCTAGTATTCCTGAGAAACACCATAGTATTCTATTGAAAAATGCATTTTGTTGGCATCAATAAGCCGTGGGCTTGAATCCTTTTCAGAGTGCTCATAATCCACTAGAGTTTACATAATGTACAAAATCTGAACATAAAAGAGATGAATTAGTTGAAGAACAGGTTTCATTAGCTTAAAATTTGAAACGTATCCTTTCATAACAACTAGTCTTCTTCTATCATGACCTTAGTTTGATCCAATTATTACAGGTTCGATCTATTGGAACTTCAGATTATCATCTTTCTATCTTCAAATGCTATCTCTGCGACATTCGTTTTCGATTAATTAGAATAAAGTTCATAGAAAAAGAACATTACTTACAATCCCATATGATGAGCCAAAATGCATCCAGTACCAATATTATTTTTTTTAATTTGTGCAATTGATTCAAACACATTATCCCATAAAAACATAGTTCCATCTAGTTGATGAGGTTTCATTTTAGCTATTAATTCAGGAAGTACCCAAATAAGTGGTTTATTCGTATTTGAATCATATTCAAAAATCAATGATTTAGTTTCTTTTTTCTCATCTTCTTTTTTAACCTTATTGTCCAAACTAAAATTATCTTCTTCATCATCATTATCATCATCATCAGTTAAAATTTGTGAAGATGGCGGTAATTGTGATTGTCTTTCTTGAATACGTTGTACACGTTGTCGTTCATCTTCTAATGCTTGTTTTGTCATTACTGTTAAATCTTCATCATGTAACATTCGTTGTTCAGTTTTTTTAATTAATGCTTTGTCATCCATTTTTTCAACATCTGTATGGTAATCTTCATCAGTAACAACATCATCATCAGATGTTTCATCGAAATTTTTCTTCTTTTTTTTTGCTTGTGCTCGTTTAAATGTTGGTATAGGTGGACGAGCACGTTTTCGTGATTGACTATCATCACTTGATAATGATGATGATGATGATGTTTCTTGACGTTTTTTTTGTTTTATATTTATTGAACGTCTGGAATAAGTTAAATCATCATCACTATTTTCCGATAGAGCATGATTAACTTTAACAACTGGTGGTTTACGTTTGCGTTTTATTGGTGAAACTTTTGGTGCTTTTTCAGTATAATCCTCATCATCATCGTTACTAACTGAATATCTATTAAAAAGAAGAAAAAAAAACATCAATATTTGATCAAAATTCAAAAACATTGGATAGTCTAGAGTTTTATATGATTCAAATCATCGTTTGATCTTAACTGGTACAGAAACTACAATAACAAAGTCATACTGTATTAAGTTCTATGTCACATTTATAGTGGGGGGAAAAAAGTACAAATTCGTTGAATACATGAAAAGAATTGTGGACATCAATGACTACTTTGATTTTTACTTGTACAAGACGTTTTACAATTAAGTATCAAGGTAACTTTTCGAAACATATAGAACTGAAGACTAAACGAACATCTATGATTACCTTGGTTTTATGCCTCCCTCACCTCAAAAATCGAGCTGAGACCAAGCACATGAGAAACCAGTTGTCGCAAAACATGACGCTAATTTTAAAAAATGTGGAAACCTCGGACTTAAGTCCGAGAGTTATGTGTACTTCAAAAAGTGAATGAGACAAATCAGTCATCCTAGAATGCGTCGATATACAAATTAGCTTGGCAAACCTTTTCTATAAACAATTGAATTCTATTGACTACTGCTCAACCAATAGGATTTGTGGGCGAATACAGCTCAGATTTGAATTCTTCGCCTTAATTTACCCTCAGAAAGTCGTTCTTTCTATAACTTGATTTCTATTGGTCAGTGCTCAACCCCTAGGGCATCGAAACAAGTGGAGTACAGATTTGAGTTCTCCACCCCAGAAAACCTTCAAACATCACCTCTTATCGGAAGATAGTGCTCTAATTGTGGATCAATTAGAGCGTGGACAAGAACAGAACCGATTTCCGTTTATTTATCTTTGCAATAGGTGAGCTAGCCTTCTTGTTTCTTTATGTTTTACATACCACTTTGTAGCTCGTAAAATTCTCTATCGAATGGTATATAATAGGTGGGGTTTTGCTTGAGTATGATAGGAAAAGTTTTTTACGAAAGCGGGGATGGGTCGATTTTCGCATAGGAAGCCATAGGAAAAAATGAGTATTTTTGCAATAACTCAGGAATGGTTCAGTCAATTCTTCTCATCTTCGAACTTGACCGAGACATTGTTAAGACTGAACTATGTAGAAAATTTCATCGCGATTGGATTTTCCTTTCAAAAGTTATCGTGTAAACGGCCGGACGGACACACTGACCGATTCTAGAGTGTACTCACTTTTTGAGTACACAAAAAAAGGATTTTCGTCACGATCTGCATCTTAAAATGCTCTTTTACACAAAATAATAAAAATTTTCGGAAGAAATCGGATGACAAATGGAAAACCATGTTATATATGAAAGACCAGACCTCGGGCTACCTTATCGTCCATTTACGTCAATTTTCAGTTTTCAGACAACAATTGACTTTTTTAAGGAGGGCTTCATTGTAAAGGATGACAATATTCATCCTTGATATTTATTTCGAAAACTTTTTTTTTAGTATAAATCAAAGTCATCATCATGCATGTCCGTAGGATATTCGTTATGAGCTCTATCTTTTTCTACAGTTTCGGTAGTGTCCACAGTATTTACAAGCACTCAAATCCGTTAGACCTTTAATGTGATCTACAGAAAAGTAAACGTTTGTTGAAATTTTCAAACTGCAGAATAAATATCATTGTTTCTAAACTATGAAAAATCTTTTCGGTGTGTTTTCAATTCTGATATAGAGAACCTCTTCAATCACTTTTTTATAACTTTCTAATGTTTAGACGCAGACATCTATCGACTTCGAATAATAAGTATATTACCTGATTACACTTTTATGCTCATGGATGGTGAAGATTAAGTACAATGTTTTTATTAGACTCTTTTGGGCCAACCTTTCTTCTATTACTGAATTCCATTTTACTTGCAGCAGGGTACGATCTCGAGTGTTTCGTACAGAAAATTTATGGGACAATCCTATATGACTTGTGAGAAGGACAAACAAGATTTTTCGGAATTCGACAGAGCTCTATAGGATTCTAATTTTAATAAAAAACTTCACCACGAATTTCATTTCATTTACAGATAATATCAACGAATAATATAATTCATAAAGCTTCCAATGATTAGGTATAGTAATCAACTATCACAATTCGATAGTTAAACTCTTTACTTGTAGAAATCATTAGAAAACTTTTCATTTAATTAACCAAAAAAGTCTCCATAGAAATATCTCGATGGAAAACGAAATGTTTGTACATACACTTCTGTTGCATCTGTATCACCAGATGCATTGCTGTCTTTGTTATTATGATTAATAATAATTTTCTTGTTATTAGTATTGTTATTATTATTATTATTATTTCTTGTAACTGGTGTATTTTTTTCAACACTGTTTGTCGAAGATATTGTACGATCAGGTGGTGTAATAATAATTGTTCCATTGCGTTCATTTCCTACTCCTCGTCGTTGACTTGGAGATGGTAAACGTAAAGTTTCTTTTTTATTACCAGTTTCATCATCACTACTTAATATAGTATAACATTGATCACGTTTTGATGGAGTATTGGTAACAGATTTTCTTTTTGGTGGACGTCCTCGTTTTCCCATAATTAATAAATAAATTAATTTAAAAGCAAACTGACCACATTAAATTTTTACATTAGAGAATTAAAAAGGTCATTGCCAATGAGACAAAGAAATGTACCTTATGAAACAAAGCTTTATCGTTCTTAACAATTTGATTTGTTCACCTTTTGACCGAATACATAGATGTCGTCGGAAGATTTTTATTTTTTCTTAAAAATATTTCTATTGAATTAAAATTTTTCAAATTCAATTTTAATTCTAATAACAATTTTTCTTATCTATATTTATTAATAAAAATTAAAAACAAAAAATATTGCAAAAAAAAAAGATATGATGACTCATTATCAATCGTTTCTCAATCGGACGGACAAAACATAAATTTAGTTATTATAGGTCGTTCTGTCGAGTATATTCATCAATAGAGAAAAAAAAAAAAAAAACTAAAATTATGGCCTCTTCACAACGTCTCTATGATAAATTAGAACAATGTAAACAAAATCAAGATTTTTATCAAGCTCATCAAATATGTCGTACAATATATGTTCGTCTTCGTTCAACAACAAGTGATGAAAATATTTTAACATTTCTTTTTGAATCAGCTTGTTATTTTCTTGAACATAATCAATCAAATAGTGGTTATGATCTATGTAAATGTTATATAGAAACATTAAATCGTTCTAATATAAATAATTTAACTGATAATATTCTTAAAGAAATTTGTATTTTATTTCAATTATTAAAATCTATTCATGATGAACGAACAGAATTTGCTTGTAATGTTTTACGTTGGTCATCACAAATACCATATAATCAACAAGAAGATGAACAATTACCTACTATTCGTTTAGAATCAAATTCATCATTATCAACATCAATATTTTCAACTTTAACTGAATCAAATTCATCAACACAATCATCAAAAAATTCAGTTTATCACAAATTTGGTCATCCAAAATTGCATGAATGTTTTGCACATATACTTTGGGAACAAGAAAAA
Organism: Rotaria sp. Silwood1; assembly: GCA_905250075.1. Taxonomy (NCBI): domain Eukaryota; kingdom Metazoa; phylum Rotifera; class Eurotatoria; order Philodinida; family Philodinidae; genus Rotaria; species Rotaria sp. Silwood1. Next base: position 376,959 of record CAJNOP010000094.1, on the reverse strand, counting down.
AATTATAAAGATAGTCGTTATCATTATTTACGTTGTTATGATGGACGTTCATTTGCAATAATGCTTATTGAAGCACATCAAAAATTTGGTTATCCATCAGAAATTGATTTATTTATTGCACAAACTGTTTTACAATATTTATTACTACGTAATTTTCATACAGCTTATCTTGTTTTTGTAACATATGTTGAAAAACATCCAAAAATTCAACAACCACCACCAGGACCATTTAATAATGGTTATCCAATGTTAAATTTTCTTTGGTTTCTTTTATTATGTTTAAAAAAAACTCTTGTTAAAACATCAACGAATAATAATGTAGCCAGTGGAGAACCAATTCATCGATCAGGTAAAATTTTCAGATAGTTTCATTTTCGAACGAATAATCTATATGAAGAACGAAGGTTTTTTCGAAATGATAAATTTCTTCTAATATATTTAGATTATTTTATGAAATAAAACTTGATTATTGGTCTTTTATATAAGAATATGAATGTATTGAAACTAAACTGGAAGCATTTTTAATTCAAACTCTGTACATTAGATAGATTCTAGTGATGTATGAAAAATTTCATAAGGATAAGTTCTTTTACCTCTTTTGTCCAGAGTTATAGACACTTTACTGGCGTTTTAACCTTTGACATTGTCAGGACATTCTACTAATAAATAGATCTGTATGTGGGTAAAATCTTAGGTCGAAATATGGTCATTCAATTTCTTAATGTACGTACGATGCCGGAGGCTAAAACTTTAGTAACATGTCCATAACTCTGAATATAAGATCTAAGGGTACTCATTTTTATAAGGTTTTTTATATCTCACTATAGTTTACTTTATGCATAGAGCCTGAATAAAACAGTTGAAAATGTTCTCTCGTAAGAATTATTCGAAATGAAACAATCGAGATTATTGAATGCTTTTAATTCAGTAATGAAAACGATAAGATTTGAGATTCTCAGTTATTTCATATTTATTTCCTTTAGTTCTATTTTTACTGCTGTTCCAGTGGATGATATTTCTTGTGATCATGATGGTTCATAAATAATAAGACTTTTCTATTGTTTTAGAGAATTTATTAATCTTTAAAAAAAAAATTAGTTCCAATGTTTGATCAACATTTAATGACGATGTTAATTTTTAAGTTTTTTATTCAAATGAATTTTCTCTTGAGTGCATTTCAATTATGTCAAGAATATGAATTATAAACTAGTCAGATTTTTTCTTTAGAATTCAAATAATATGTATTTATTATTTAAATCTAGAAAAGATCCTTTCAACACTCGAGGTAGTCTTTCATTAGAAAGCTAGTCTATTTATGTCCTTACCAGTATTGTCTTCAGTATGAAAAACAACGTGACGAGGCACCGTCAAAGATTGGGTTGATCCTTCTAGATTCATTTATATAGATTAACTAGTTTTTAAATGATCTAGTTCATATTCTGTTGCAAGATAAATAGAATTACCTTTAATTGACTATAAACAATTTGTTCAAACATATATTTATTCAATTAAAACAAAATTCTATAACATCTGTTAACATTATACTTTTATAAAAGATATTGGCAAGCATGAAATCAATACTAGTAGATTGATCATTAAGATTATATTTTATTTATTATTTTACTCATATTATCTCATAGAAGATTTTTAATGAAATTTGATCGGAAGCTGACTACGTCAAATATCACCTTTCACAGATGGAATAGTACGATATAACTGGTCTGTATAGATATCAGATCGACCGATACCGGTCGTGAACAATCTAGTCTGATTTCATCTCTTGATATTATTTTCTTTTTTTTAAATCTAATGAAATGCAAAATGTTTTTTATTTAGATGCATTACCATCATCCGAAACGACTCGTTGTTTTTCATCATTGGTCAATGCATATAAACCATCACTTGAACGTGATTCAACCTTAGTTCAATATGTTGATCGAATTGGTACATTATTTTTTGGTCTTAAACAGAAATCTTCAACACCATCAAATCCTTTTGAAAATCTCATGCAATCATTAACATCAAATCTATCAAATGGTGCTCGTGAAATACACCAACATCAATCTGATTTAGATCTTGATGTTGATTAAACGAACAAAAGAAAGAAAAAAAAAACAAATTTTTTTTTTTTTTTAATTGACTAACTAATTAAAATTATAAACCAAACTTTTCATTGTTGATCAGTCGGGTTTTTTTTTTTCTTCATTTTTTTTCCGCTTTACAAGGAGTAAGAGACAGAGACCTATTCTTCTTGTTTTTTTTTTTTTTCTTTTTTTTTTAGTTGCCAAAAATATGAGAAAAAAAAATTTATGCTTCATTTATCTAGATGTTAACAGTCATAACAAAACAAATAGTACCATCATTGATTTTTCAAGCTTTCGGAAAAAATCAAACAAATTTAGTCCATAGAATCTTATGGATACGGTCAGCTTCAACAGTTCCACCGGGTATTGTAGGAAAACATAAACGTGTATTGCCTGCACATATGTATAAACCAAGACCACGATGGGAAACGGGTGTGAATTGAATAAATTTTAATATAGATTTAAATAAAAAACAAAAAATCATTTGTGATTATGTTTCTAGGTGATATTGATCCGTATCCAAACTTTGATTTAAGCAAAATTTTACGACCTGGTTTTGAAAATTCTGAAGAATTAAAAACGTTTGTAGTCTTATCTTTGTTTTCTATTTTCTATGTAATAACATTTTTGAAATTAATTATTCTAGTGCTGATGATGTTGTTAAACGTGTATTTACTCTTGAGTATGCTACTCGAGTATGTCATTCCGCTCTTTTTTTTGTCATTTTTTTTGCTGATGAAATTTATTAATAGGCTGAAATTCAACAATATTATTCGGATTATTTGGTAAAAGCTGTTCAACGTCATCCTTTAGACCAATCATCATATGAAGTTCTCAGTGAGTATTTTATACAAAAGAAAATGGATCAACATTGAGTGCAATTTATTTTGACAGCTTTCATAGTAGAAAATAAAGAGAACTAACGGACGATCGAAAAATTTTTATACAAGATGTTTATTCATTTCTGACCTGTTAGATAACGTTTTCAACGACTTCTAGTTTCAGCATCATTACTCTAAACTTCCTGCTGATAGGATGTTTCTCAGCAAATTCCATCGATTAATCAGCCTATTATGTGCCACTAGACAAAATATTCACAGGAATACTTTTTTATAGACACTTCAACCTTGAGTTTCAAATGCTAAAATACACCTTAAGACAGAAAAAGAGTAAATATACAAAAGTGCCCTTTTGGCTTTAATATTTTTCACATAATGAAAGCATAAAGAAATAATTTACTCGTATGTATTACGTTATATAATCTCGCTCAATCTATCGCTTCTTTTGGAAATATGTTCTCAATGTGCCAATATTTTATACTTGAAGAAACTATTCTATGCATTCCTAAGGTTAAAGTGTCTATAGAATAGTGTTTCTGTTGATATTTTGTCACGTGGTATATGGTAGACTGATTAAAAGATTGAATTTAATGAGAAATACCCTTATTGAAAGGGGATTCAGAGTAATGATACAGAACCTAGAAAGGTCTAAGGGCCGCTTAGACTCTGATGTTAGAAATCAGCTCAGTGAACTGCATACAGTTATGTATGTTTTTACGAAAAAGCGATATGATCAATTGGAAAACTTCCGTCATGAGATAAAGTGTCTAAGCGTACATAATGCTGTTCACATCTTATAACCTTTTATTCGTTGGGAATATTTTCTAGTGCATCAAAACTGAACAAATGTCTTGTCTAAAATCTATTCGATGATTCGTTATTAGAATATTCTAACGAAATTCTCCCCCACTTTTCTTCATCAATACCTCCAGAGAAAATCATTTGCACAATATTCTTAAAGTTTCTTCTGAATTATGAATTACAAATATTTTTCATAGGTTTCTTGAAGTAAAGTTCTTGCAAATTACAAAAATATGAATAATGTTTTTTTGTATAAATTATTATGAACATGAATCATTTTTACACTATTTTATAAAAACAGCAGAGTATTTACACATATATTAATAGAACAAGATGATGTCATCTAGGATTATTTCTAATTAACTCTAAAATGCTAATATCTATTTTTATTTGTTTCCTGTAAAGTCTTATGTTAGCATTATTTTCTTTTAATATTCATCATGTAGAGATCATCAAAAAATAATCCAGTAGCTTCTAGGATTTATTTTTTGTGGGATTTTTCTCTATATCCTACTCTACATATTGTCATGAGACACAGAAAGTTATGCTGAGACTAGACACACGGCTGAGGTTGAAAATGAGAGAAACACTTATGATGGGAAACTAGATGAGAATCAGGAGCGACTCTTCAGAAATATGTTTTTCTTTTAATACAGATCAAAGATATTCTACGTTAACAATAGACTAATCTCGAAAAAAAAAGTTCCAGTAGCCTTTCACATTTAACAATTATAAATAACAAAAATTCTTTTGATCTTTTTTTTTTTTTCTAGTTGCTAAGCTAACTGCCCGTATTCGAATGCATATGAAATATGGTGATATTGATCCACGGGTAACTTTTTATTCTTGTTTTTTTTTTGGCTTAAATAATAAACATATTTGAATTTGTATAGCGAATCAGTCGTCGACATGTTGTTAGTAAACTTCAAATGATACGTAATTTTTTACTAAATAAATTAATGCATGCTGATTATGATGTCTATGAATGGATTAAAAAAGTTTTACGAATTGAACACACACCAGAAAATCCATTTATAACACAAGTTGATCATGATGATCGAGAATTAGAACGTATGCGTTTACAACAACAAGCACATGATGCTGTTCAAGTTAAAAAAAATGAATTAAAATTACGTTTTGCTGTTGAAAAAGAAAAATTTGCAATAGAAAAAGAATCTTTATTAAATGAAATTCAACATAATTTGCAAGATTTACGTCTTCAAATTGCTAAACATAATGAAATTCGTCGACAACGAACTAAAACTATTGTTGAATAACAAAAAGCGAAAGAATAAATTAGGATTTCTACATGGTTTTCTTTTCTTTGTTTGTACATCATACCTTGAGTATTAGAAAAAAAAACTACGTCCATATGTAACGAACTGATGTAGTAAATAGAGAATGAAACGAACTTTATTCTACAAGTATAAAATTTCATTAAAGAAGTATTATTTTCAGTTCTTTTTTTGATAACAACAAAAAGAAAACATAAAAACAATTGCAATTGATCAGTTTGTTATTGATATTCATATTGTGTCTGTTTCGTTTTTTTTTTTTTTTTGTTCTTCTCTATAAAAAGATTAAATCAACTTTATGATATTGTTGAAATAGAATTTTTCTTGAAATATTGAAGACTGCCTTAGGAGATTTTAATTTACAATACAAATGAATATTGCTTTTAGCTTATTTTATATTAGCCTATTTCTATAAATGTATTGTTCGATCAATAGGATGAAAGAAAAAAAAAGTTTAATTTGTTTTCATCTTCAAACTTTTATAATTGATATCATGTGATCAACAATACACAAAATATAGATATAAATTTGAATTTTTCACTAAATTGAATAATGAAAAATATTGTTTGTTTCCGATATAATAATAATGATTACTTTGCATTTAATACTTACAATATTTGCTGGTTTTCTAAACAAATCATTAAAAAACATGATAAAATAGATATGTAAAATGATTTATTATTAATGATAAATAGAATGAAGTTTATTACATGTTTATTTGAAATCTATCAAACACTTTAGTCTTTACTTCGTTTTGTTTTATTTGCCTGAAAAAAACAACTTAAATTAGCACTAGTAATCAAATACTAGTATAACATATTTCATTTTTACAAACCACATGTTGTCTTCTTTCGAAATAGTTGTATGAGTACAATGTTTAACATTCTTGACGACTAGTAAAATCTTGTACAAACACTAAATTGTTTAAATAGCTTGAATAATTGAAAATGTTTATGTCGCACTTCAATTCCATCTATCGTTTCAACATAACTAATAGGATGAAAACGGAAGCTGTACTTATCTGTCATTTAATATTAAAATTGTTACATTTTTTAACTTAAGCAATCTTTTATATGAAACAATTGTATTCAAAATATAAATATGAAAACTTTTCTTTTTTTCTTATTCAAAAAAATCTTCTTTGATTTAATCATTTAATTTTGTTTAAAGCTTAAGAATGAAATAGTTGAATGAGTGTATACTTTTTCTAATTAGCTTCAAGCCGAAATAATAAGCTTTATTAAAGTTTTTTTCATTGTATTGATTATTGTGCGATTTTTTTTTTGTATCCACATTTTGTTAATAGATAACCTTGATGCATACTTTGACGTATGCGTTATAAAAAAAAAAAAGTTTACTAAATTATTGGCATCGCATACCAATGATAAAACTGGAATAGCCTTGAAAAGATGTTGATGACAAGAAAAATTAAAAAGTGAAATCATGCACATGGTCAATATTTTTATATCGACATTATAAATAAATGAGAAAGCAAGAAATCTCATGTATGCTGTTTCCTGCACGAGAACCTCTTACTACAATACACTGAAAAACTTCATTTTCATTGTGTGCATCAAAACTACAATAAGGAGTGTGAGAAGTTTTTTTTTTAATTCTTTTTTTTTGCTACCCCTCCTCATTCATTCTCGTTTTTCTTTTTTACCGCACTTTAACAAACTCGTCAAAGCCACAACAACAACGTTCTCGTCTTCTTCTTTTTTCTATTGATCGACTCGTATGTTGTTGTTGACTGATGTTCGACGTCCGATACCAGCAGTACCTTAATTCACATATGTGTGATTTCTTTTGTATCGAAAACGAAAAAAAATTCTTGTTCTCTCTCGTTTCCTTTCTCTCCCTTCTTCTCTCTCTCTCTCTCTCTCTCTCTCGAACTCTATTTAATGTGGTCGCCGGTGGTTGAAATGTTCTTTTCTGCTTGGTTTGTGTGAATCGAAATTCTTTCAATACTTTTTTTTCTCTTTTTCGATCGCCCTTTTTTCTGTTGTATTCTTCATCATCGGTCATTAACCAACCTATACGTCTTGAAAAGTGAACCATCAAGAGAACAACAGTTACAATCACATCAACAATAATAAACTGTGAAAATCAAGTCAATTATGTCGGCAAGAATCTTTCTTCGTCGTTTAAATGATATGTCAACGTTCAATTTACTCCAAGATAAACTTTCGCGTTTCAATGACACGTATTCGGTGAGTGTTAAAAATAACAATAACAGAAGCAGTTGTACATCGATGTAATAGTGTGACCGTTGGCTAATAACGAGTCACTCAATGTTTGCATAGTAAACCAGTAGAATATATTTCAATAAAGTATTTACAAAAGGAAAAAGAAAACTTTGAAATATTGCATAAATTTTTGAAATTGCAAAAAAATAACTTTCGGTCTATTTTGTTTGTATTTGATATTTTTCAGTTAAATTCGTGTGATACAAATGTATCACGATGTATCGATATCATTGAACTGAATGCACGTGTTCAACGAGAACTATTCAAGCTTCTTAATTTGGTATCAGCTGAAGGTAGAAATTAATATTCAAAGTTTTATTTACCATTTGTAGTTTGTGCATCAGAAAATAAACAAAAATTTTTTGTTAACTAAAAAAAAGCCAAAATCATCATAATCATCCTCATTGTAGTAGACAAAACAACATAAAACAACATATATATATTTATATATAATATTTGATCGAAAGAAACCTTCTATGTGTGTGTATGTACGAAGCACTAGAAAACATCGAAGAAGAATTAAAACTAGATTTCTTTTTTTTTTCATCTTTCTTTTTTGTTAAATAACAACAACAGAATAATATAACGTTATTCAAGGACAAACTCGTCACACCTCATGCATGAGGGAAGTTAATTTCTTTTTTTTGTCTTGTAATTGTCGTATTTGATGCAGATGATTACTGTGCGAACTAACACATTTGATATGAAAAAGAAGAATAAGAACCATTATGGAACCTTTATAGCATTGAGAATAATATTGTAAAAGATTATGATTTAAGCGAAATATGAGTTTTATCATTTGATATATTTTTTTCTTGATAGACAATCATTTTACGCATCAATTTATTTTGTTAGCTTTCTTGAATTGATAAATTCATCATCTCATATTATAATTATCGAAGGATAGTTGAGTTTGACCTTTTTTCTCATCAAAAATTCATACTTTTATATCTTGCACGAGTCTCCATCAATTCCTCTTGAGTTCACTTGGCTTCTTGCATCTCCATTATCATGACGGACAGGCCGGAAGTCATGCAATCAACTGGCATGTGTGCGCACAAGACTAGTCCTCCCGCCTTCTTTTTTTTTTCGATCTAACCGAGCAAAATAGATCTGACTACTCGACAACGTACACATAACATAAAAAACAACGGATGACACTCGAGTCGCTTTCCAATGTCTTGTAGACGATGATAGACAATTAGACTAATGAGCTTTTAGACTGTTAGAGAAGTAAGTCAACGAAAAAGACTTAAACCAATCTGGCCCGAAGGCATTGTAAGAAAAAAAATGAAGAAAAAAGAGAGAGGGGAAAAAAAGATGGATGATGATGCTTGTTGCATGCAACCTAAAATGAATAGTAGCGTGTAGCACCATTGCACTACGCACAACTCGTAAGTCCATAGTGAGTCGCATGCACATAACTTTGTATCTGTCAGTTTTTCTATCTGTCTAACTGTCTATTTTGTGATGATTGTTTGTGAGTATGCATCTTTCTGATTATCATCTCACACAGCATCGGGGATTAGTACGGCATGCTATTATTTCTTTTCTTTTTTTTTCCATCTCTTTCCATTTTCCGTCATCCATAATTAAGCAAAGGCGACAATTTTGTTCGATGCATGCCCTCGTTCAATCTCCCCGTAATCTATTCTTTCTATTCGTTACTAGAACAGGAACACCCACTCACCCTCGTCTTCTCTCTCTCTCTCTCTTTCTTCTTCCCTCCTTTTCATTGTCGTTCCCGTGCACATTTCCTGCCTCGGGGCTAAGCGCTAGACGTCGCCGTGCACAATGTAGAAAGGGAATGAGTAAAGTTACATTCTTTTCCATTCGATTCGCTGCTGCCGTCTGAAATACAAACAACAGATTTTTATCAAGAAAAAAAGGAGAATAGAAGAAGAAGAAGAAGAAGAAAAAAAAGGAGAAAAAAATAAGTAACGACGAGTTTACTATACAACGACTAGTTTTATTTTGTCATTCGGTGTATGTGTGTATGTGTAGTTCTTTTCATTTTCTATCGGCACCAGCATTATCAGTAAAAAACCTGAGCGAACGAACGAACGAAAGAGTGCTAATTCAAGCGATCTCCCTCCCGTTGTGCCCGTTTTTTCATCATCATTTTCTGAAACGGGATGTCAGTAATACAAAGAAGTTACCAACGTCATCGACGATAAAGAAGAGAAAGAGACAAAAAATAAATAGAAGTAATAGTAGTTGTAGTGGTTATGGCAGTGGCAAGAGCCTTATTCTTCTTTTTTTTTCTTTTTTTGACACACACACATATAACACAATCCTGACGAGCGCGCTCAAGCAGACGTCCCGACTGAATCTTTCTTTGTTATGTGAGCAATATTGAATATAAGGTAGATATAATTATTCATCAGGTTTAGGCTAGAAAGAAACAAATAAAAGAATTTAATAATGATAGATTTATTTGCTACATCCTTTAATAGAAGATTCACCTTGAAACAGGCATCTAATAATAAAGTGAACTATATAAATAGAATATAGTAGAAAAAAGATATTAAAGAAAAAAGTATTCGATTTTCCGTTCTTGTGAGCATATTCTCTTTTCTTTTCTATGTGACGAGCAATTTTCTCAAGTTGAGAACATCTTTTTTTTTGTCTTCCCTTCTCATCTTATATTTTTCTTTTTCTTGTCTTGCCGCTACTCTTGTCTTTCTAATTGAAACTCGCAAAAGCTCGATCGAGCTGCGCCATGACAAGAAAAAAATCTCATCATGATTGTTCAACCATCGTGCATGATGTGCAAAAGAGGAAAAAAGAGAGAGAGAGAGAGGGAGAGAGAGAGAGGGAAAAAAGGAGAAAGAAGTCGGTCTCATTTTTTTTTTTCGCATCGTCGTCAAATGGAAATGCTTTCTTCCGGGTGTCAGACTTTTTTTTTTCTATCTTTCTCCTTCTCTCCTTATTTTTTACTATTATGTGCTCGCTCTTTCTCTCGTTCAGTCGCTCACTCGCGCGGTTTCTCCGAGCGCGACAATTGAGTAAGATGGAAACGTTCATTCCATTTTTATCTTCTTTTTCTTACACATAATAATCATACACATACAACACACACACACACACACATAGAAATCTTGCGCGAAATGGCTGATATACTTTGTGCATTGTTTGATTTGCTCTGAACTACAAGCACCAGGTGATATCAGCTTCTGTCGGCGGGGAATAACACCAAACATTTCTTTATTTTAAGACACTCATTTGAGTTTTCATATCTTGTTTTTTTCCTATTACTCTACCATTATCCCTCATCTAATAGGCGGTGTCTATGGTGGAGCATCGACAATCAAGGCACGCTTGTTACCATTTCTTAGCCTTGAAGCATCCTATCTCAATGGTTTATTAAGCAATACCGGTTCAGATTTATGTCCATTGGCTTGGTGGCGTTATCCATATTCACATCTTCATACAGATGCTGAATTTCAATCATTGGCTAATGAATATGAAAGAAACTTAAGTGGACTTGAACTTGATTTACGTCATGCCAATGTTGACAATGCTCGGCTTGAAGCCGAGTACATGAGATTAAATGATTTTTCTTAAGCTTTTTACCAAAAAAGAGTCATTTTTTCTTTAGACTCGAACAAACACGAGCTGAACTTATTGATGAACGATTTAAAGCAACAGATGAAAAGATTTTTACCGAAACTGAATTGGCCAATTTACGAGCACGGTAAATATATTTTCATAAAGTAAGATAAAAATAAAACTTTTTTTTCATGATAGATTAAGTGATACTGAATTTCGACTTTCACTCGAACGTTATAAACCACGATCAATTTTAGTTGATGAATACGAACGAGAAATTCGTCGTCTACGTGATGATATTGAATTTGCTCAGAGACGTTCACGAGCGCGATCTCTTTCGCCGGTTCCTAGGTAAAACATTTCTCAAAAAAAAAAAAACATATCGGTTTGTTATGAGAGACTTTTTTAAAGTTATGTACGACGACGTTCATTGTCACCAATACGTTCATTGTCACCAACACGTTCATTATTATCATTATCATCGGATGATTCTTTACAAAAAATTCGTGAAAATACATTAATTAAACGTTTTAATGATTTATATGGACGAGAACGTCTTGACGCTATGGATATACTTCGACGAGTATCCGATGATTATGAAATGAATCAACGTATATGTTTTAATATAATTCAAGTAATAAAACCAACATATTTTTGTTTAGTAAAAAAAAACTTAAATTTTAATTAAATATATTTTTAGGAAGCTTTTTCAGTATCAAAACGTCGTTTTATTGAATGGAAATTACGCGTTCGTTCTCAATTAGCTATTACAGTTTCAGCTACTGAGTCACTTGAAGATGCTGTTCAAGATTATATTAATCGAAATCTCGATTATTTTGAAGTAACAAATATTATATCGGTAATAAAACTGTTCTTTTTTAATTTAATTTTATTTACAAAAAAAAAATACTTTATGATATAGGAAGTAATTGATAATTTACATCGTAATCCTCGATTAAGTCTACCACTTGGTGTAACTTATTCTTTGGTTCATACATATATACGAGAAGCATGTCGTATTGCTTGGCATATGGCATGTCTTGTTTATCCATTAGATGTTGCATTTGCAAGTGACGCTGAAGTATTTGATGAAACTAAGTCAGTAAAAATTTATTGAATAAAATAAAAAAAAAAAATCATTTTTTTGCTATCTTTATTTAATCAAGATATCGACGCAGCTACGATTCGGAATATTCAGCACCACTGGTTGATCATCATATATGGCCAGCATTAATGCAAGGTTCACGAGTTATTGTTAAGGTAAATTTTTTTCTTAATTTAATTTATCATAAAAAAACAAAACAAAAAAAAAGAAACTAACCAACTATGACATTTATTTTGTTATCTTTTGTAGGGCGAAGCGTGTACAAAACGGGGCGCTTCATTGGTATGTATATTAAATTATGAAAAGAACAAAAAAAACTGATTTTATTTAATTAATAAATATAGAGTCGTTCTCGAGCAACAAGTCCAATTTGTCGAGGTTATTCGTGCCCTGTTCGAAGCCGATCGATTAGTCCGGTATGTCGATCACGTGCGACCAGTCCGGTGATATATTCATCCCTTTATCGTAAGCATGAAATAATTTTTCCTTAAATAGATTATTTTATTGAATTTTTTGTTTTTTTCTAGGTTATTACTAACATGATCGTTGTGAATAGAAGAGACATATACAAATCAATGAAACAGAGACATTATTTTTCACTTAGATAACTAAATTTGCACGCGTGTTTTGTGACCACTAATATTGATCGTGATAAAAATTAGTTTTTTTTCTTTTTTTTTATTATTCTTCTATTCTTAGTTTTTTAATTTCAGGTATATTTTAAAAAAAGAAAGGTTGCATGAGTTTCTGCCTGCTATAGTTTGTTTTTTTTTTTTTGCTTTTATTTCTTTATAAATAAATGTTGAAAAGAAAGATTATAATGCTATTTATTCATCAAATTCTCATGCTAAATGAGAGATCATTGTTCAAAAAGAAAAAAAGAAAAGACAAACGAAGTTCTTGGTTGATTATTCAATTACTTTTTTTGTTGATAGTGTCTAAATGCTTAATTCAATATTCATTTGACTTTATACATCTAATTTTTGTGTTGATGTAATACTTGTTCTTTTACTTTTATACGTTGATGAAATTAATAACTTGAAGCTATGTAACAAGAATAATTATAAAGTAAACCGAAATATTACTTTTGTATATGTTTTATTATTAAAAACTAAATATTGATAACTGTTATTCCAAATATCTATCGGAGTACTTAGTAAATACTACGTTGTGAATGTGGATTGAACAATATCATATTCTAGGATGATATTGATTTATATTGAAGATCGAATGAATATTTTTTATGTCAATATTTATAGTATGCGATAAGCTTAGCAATTAACACATAACTGTACTAATGATCATACATAATTAGATTAAATATAGAAGAAATATATAAGCCAACAATGATAAAATCTTGTAGAAAATGTTTTCTATTTCATCTAGACAATTTTGAAAAAAAAACAGAACGTCAAATAATGCTCCCAATAACCGAAAATCGCATAGTTCATTGATTATGAAACTTAAGTGGAATATGAGTAACTAAACGTAGACATCAACAACCTCAGGCAATGATCGAATGCTGATTGCCACTTGTTTCATCCTATTTTAAAAGTTGTACTGTATTAACCCTTTGGGGACGGGGTTACTGTAGTCGAAAAGAAATGAAACTTTTTGAAATACTTAACAAGGCATTTATTTGCAAATATAGGGTGTGGGTGTAGAGTGTAGATGTGTGAATGCAGGAGTAAGTTTGGGCTTGGGCGTGGGCGTGAATGCAAAAAGAAGAACACCCGCACTCTACACCCACACCTACAGCCGGAGCCAGAGCCACATCCAACCACACCCACACTCGCATCAGAAATAATAAATCTATGATCTACACTGTCATTTCTGCCATTAGAGTCTCGTTAGATATTTGCTTAGGTCAAATACTGATTGAATTAGAGTCAAAGCACACGTATGTGCCTCCCATCCCCAAAGGATTAAATAACTACCAATATTTTATAATGTTCAATGGACTTTTTTTTATTAAACAGAGCTATATATAATAATATATAATCAATTTTCATCTTACAAACAAATACAACAAATTGAGCTGTACTCTATCAACATCGAGCGAGATTCTGTCATGAAAAAACTATCAAACTATAAATGACACCGTTCTAGTGATCGTATTGATATAAAAAATTGTGAAATAACTCTTTTTTTATAATACATTCTGTATATCTATACTACTTTTAAAAAAAAAATCATTTCCATATAGTAAGCATTTCACTCGAATATTGTACATGCATAGTTTCATCATTTTTCATAGGAACTAAATAAAACAAATCAGATAGTTTATGTGCTTGAACATGAATTATATACAATTGAGAGCATATATGAAACCAATCGAAAACAATTTGAAAATATTTTCGTGTATATTGATTTGATTGTTTCTTACTATTGATTACTAAGTGTTCCAAAGATGAAAAATGAAGTAAAATATTATTAATTTGATCTAAATTATTCGTTATTAATTCGAGATATTTGATTTTATTGTTTGCTAATAATAATTTCATATTACAAGCTATTAAAACATTCGAATTTATATGGAGATGAATTAAATTAGGCATTGATTGTAAAAAAATTTGAAATAAATTTGATATTTTTAATTCAGATGCATTAAATGAATGAACTTTAGGCAATTTAAAATCGTAATTATTATTATCTTCAATGCCAAATGAATCCACAATATGAAGATGAGTAATTGATGGAAAATTTCTATTCAATAAACGTATAATAGGTAACAAAGAAAGTTGTTTTGTATGTGTCGTTAAACTTAAATTAGTTATTAATGGAAAATCTATAGAACTATCTTCAAGTAGAGCATCACTTGAAACTGAATATGTTCGATTCATAAATGGTTGTGTATATGCAAGATAATTTTTAGATGATGAATTCTTATATGTATGTACATTCCATTGTTGTTTAAATTGAATATTATTTTCAAAAGTTAATTTTGGATTAAGATTAAAATAAATAAATTTAATAATAAAATGAATTTGTGTTAAATTTTTAAGATAATTCAATGTTAATTCAAATTGATTTATATCAATACCATGTTCATCATAATTTCGATAAATAAATGAAAGTTTTTTTAAATGAATAAGATAACGAATAATCGTCATCATTTGACTGAAACTTAATACATGTTCACTTTTAAGAGAAAATTCAATTAAATGAGAAAGTTTTTTTGGTAATTTTGTATAATCATATTTAATATCTTCGATAGTCCATCGACAAAGTTCAACATTTAAAATTTTTACATTTAATAAATGATCAAATAGTACATGTAAATCTGATAATTGTTTTAGTTGTATTGTCATTTTTTCAATAGAATAATTTGGAAATAAAGTTAAATGTTGAAGTTGTATACCATAATCATTTAATAAATAACAATGAATTAAATTTTCAGATTTTTTATTAAATATAAATTGTTCACATATATAAGCTTGAGCTTCGATTTGATGTTCACTAAGAAATTTAATCGTAAGGCTTTTTAATTGTTTATGTAAAAAATATGAAAGATGATTATCATTTTCTATTATTTCAACTATATTTATTAAATGAAGTGATAAAATATTTGATAAATAGGAAAGAATTTGTTTTTTATGAGCTAATGCAAGTTGATGATCATAAAGAGTTAAATGAGAAAGTTTACTACCAATACGTGGTACAATATAATCACAAACAAAATTAAATAAAGATAAACGAAAATGATGAATAGTTGAAAAACATTGACCTTCAATTAAAAGATTTAAGATTCGTTCAGTATTATTATCAATATTATAAAATGCTTGAATTGCATCAAAAGGCGAAATATAACGAAGAATATCAAGAATAACAAGATCAGGCAGATCAATAAACAAAGTTACAAACATAGCTGAAATAAAAAAATAAAATAAAACTTGCTGGAAACTTCAAATTAATATCTAATGAATTTTTATGAAGTATTTCCTAATGTTAGACATGCAAGGTATCACCTTTTATTTCTATACAAATTTATGTCAGAGAACGTTCATTATTGATGATATACTTTGAAATATTTTCCAAGTTTGAGTTCTGTCATCAAAAAAAAAATGCACATGTATGATTTCACTATAAGCTAACTACATTTTCGAAATGCTGAATTTTGTTTATGAAAAATGGATCCGTTTTGATATCTGATTTTTAATTAAAAGTATCAATTAACTTAAAATATTTCAATAGCTTTTTTCTTCTTCAAATCATGATCCTATTTAAAAAAAGACGTCCAATTCATTCGAGAGATCTCTTTCATACGTAATTTTATCTTTCTTTCTTTTTACGTGATAATAATCATAACCTCTGGTTTCTTAGTTACAACAAAAGATCATCTTTATTTCAAAATATTCAAAATTTTCTTATCAATATTATTTAATTTAAATAATAGTATTTTCTAAAGTTAATAATCTACAAACTATTTTTTTTAATATTAAGTGACATCTATTCAATTGTTGCTTAGTAATTCTAATGACTACATAAACATACATGGCATATCCCCTTTTTTTTTGCATTTATTTCATCTTTCAGTAGCAAACTAACAGCATGTATCATGATCGGTAAATAAACTTAAAATTAACATTTTATTTTGTTATGAAATAATAATAATAATTTGATCTTATGAATAGTGATCCAAATAATACGAAATTCGTATTAGATCGTATCAATCAAACGGAAAAATATTTAGGTAGTATATGTTTACAATTTGGAAAAGTTTGTCGTAAAGAAGCACGATTACGTGATTGTAATGATGAATTCGTTCAAAATATGTTTGAATTTGCTGATCGTGAACGTATAAACACATCTTTAAGACAAAGTCTTCAACAATATGCAAGTTATTTATCAGCAGTTGAAGATTATCGTCATACACTTGTATGTTAAAATTTATTACAGAATAAAATTTTTCACTTTTTTTTTTTAATTTTATTTTATTTATAGATTACAAGAATTGAAAATCAAATACTTGAACCACTTGCTAAATATGGTGAAGTATTGAAACTTAAACGAGTATGAATCAAAAAAATTTTTTCAAACAAAATTGATTTTTTTGTATTTTAAAATTTTTAATAGCAAGCCGTACAAAAAGCTATTAGTGCACGAGATAAAGGTGTTCAACGACAACGTAAATTACAACAAGCAACAAATCGTAATCCAGGAAATCGTGATGCTATTGCTGCTCTGCAAGTTACTGCTGAATATGCACAAACAGAAGCATCACGTGCAGATAATGTTGTTCAAGATGAAATTGATAAATTTGAACAAATGAAATTAACTGATATTAAAAAATATTTAACAGATTTTACATTAATTAATTTGGCTTTTCATGCTCGTGCTATGGAAATGTACACATATGCTCATCAGCAATTATTAAATATTGATATTGCTCATGATTTAGAAGTAAATATATGGAATGGGTGTTTTTTTTTTTTTTTTGTTAAATAACATTGTCATTTTTAAGGAGTTTCGTACAGCTGCACCATTTCATCGTCTTCATCCGTCTCAACGAAGTGTTAGTGAAACGGCAATCAATAATCCGAGAACAACAACAATAGGTTCTCTTGTTGGTCAATATGCAGGTTCTACAGGTGCATTAACAGATCATCGTCGTACTGATGAATTAGGTTCAACTCATAGTTTACCAGCAGATAGTCGTGGTCGTCGTGGTGGATCATTCGAAGACGATGAATATCGAAAACCACATTCAACACGAGGTGGTCTTCATAGTTCAACTTCGACAAATGATTATTCATCAAAACATGGAGCAACGACTAGTGCTACAAATAAAAACAAAACAACCAAACAAACTGTTGCTGAATCATATTCTGATTCAGACTCAGATGATTAATATTGGTTGTATTCTTATTTATATGTGTGTAGTTGCTTTATGCTAGAATTTTCTTTTTCCGTCTATTAATATAATTAACAATTTTATCAGTTTTAACACATCATATCTGGTAATAAAATAATAAAAAATCTCATAAAAAATTATGCTTCAAAGTTCTCTTTGAACCAGTTGACACATATGATTGTATTGATAAAAGTTGGACAAATATTGAATATCATTTATTCACTATTAGTGAATAACTAGTGATTAAATAAAAAAATTGACATTTTTTTTTTCTATGCAGTAAACGATGACCAAACGAAAGTAAATAGAGCGCATCAGTCACTATTTTATTGCACACCTATTCATAGTCCATAGATTTCTATAGTTTATATGGCCTCAGTGTATCGACTGACTATATTACAATTTGATAATTATTGATGAAAACTTATTGCATATAAAAAAAAAGAGGAGATAAGCTTTAATTAAATCGAAATTGATAAAAACGGAATGAGATATTAGAAAAATACTGATGCCATCATTATTTATGCATTATCTAGCAATTCGAAGTGTCCAAAACATTCGATTGCTTCTGAGACTTTTTATTGACCATTTGTTTGTACGATAAGCGTTTACTATCTTTTGATAAGAGTTGATTGAAACAGTTCATATCTGTTTCATATCAAGAGTCATGCCATAAAAAAAAAACAAATGTGAATTTATAATTTTATACTTTACCAAATGGTTTTTTTTCGCTTTCAATGTTCTTCTTGTCTTTCTCAATGGAAGCGTTAATTGTCGAAAACTGTAACTTACTCTCTGAAAAAACTTGTTAGCATTTAAATGTGGACTTTTAATACCATTCATTCATTTTTCTTATGTGCTATCGTAAAATAATATCGATACTTATCAGACATACATTGATGTAGTTCTGTTGTTTATGTTCACTTCATTAAAATGACTTCATATCATTACTTAATAAGAAAAGATTCTTCGATTGATTACAGACGTTTGAAATGAGTCTTCAAAGATGGACTAAAAGTATTGTTTCTTAAAATTCTCACAAAAATAAAAATACACGTTTTTCACAATTCCATATCAGATGAAGAAGAAATTTAAGCATATCTATCAAGATCTATAAGACTTTGAAAACAATATTCTCATAGATCGGATGATAGTTAATCAATCAATCCACCAAATATTTCTATGTATTTTAGTTTTTTTCATAAATCAATCGAAGATCCCTTATAATATAAGAATCTCTCTTGGTAAAAAAAAGGAAAAATAAATTTACAGCAAATGTACGTCTTTCGTGATTTGTTAATACCATCAATTTCATTTCTGGTCTCTATGACTAAAATATTGATGAATTATCTAATGTTCTCATCTTTTATATTCAATGATAATGTAACATGTGATTTAATTTGTAATAGCACAGATTTCTAGTAAATTCTTTTTTGATGTTTGTTTGTGTGCAAATAATAAATGTACGACTATAATGATTTTTTAATAATGCTTGTGGGCAATTTTCTCACAATATAGAAAAATAACATCCTGTTCATATATTTATCTAGGAAACACTTTTCTTTCTCTTGTGTATGTTTTATTCACATATGTTACCATTATTTCCGTCATTTAATATTTCAGGAAGTAAGTTTTAATTTGTTTGTTATTCATTCCCTCCACATGCACTGTGGAACAATACAACTAATGTCTTCTTTTTTTTTTTTATCACGGAACATATATTGACAGTACATAGTAGTTTATAAACTCAAATATATTCATTGAATATTGTAAAGGATTTTTTTTTTCCAAGGTATGATTGCAATGAAGAGTACGGTGACAATGGAATTATTTTTTAGCAGAGAAAAAAATACACATTGGATCTTTAAATTGTGTTGGATAGTTATATAACCCAGTCGCCTAATCAATGTTTAAAAATTATAACTCGGAAAGTCTTATTGTTGTGCATTGATTGGCTACAAGTTTTATGCTTCGCAACTACTTATCTTTATTTGGATCATAATCGGAAAACATGTATTATTTTCATGCATTAGTTTCATTTAATAATACTTACCGATTATTATTGCGTTTAATATTACTTTGTACATTTTTTGCATACTGATGGAACTTGAACTATCAGTTATCAAATAATGAAGTTTTTCTGCCTGATACAATTGGGGGTTACAAATTTGACTGGTACCCCGTTTTGATACAGTCC
>CAJNOP010000094.1:312646-353686 GCA_905250075.1 Rotaria sp. Silwood1 | reverse complement strand
TTTGTTTTTGAAGGGGGATGTACATATATCATTGTGTATATGATAAAATAAAATTCTGCTTGAAATCAAAATTCTAACGAAATTCTGCTGAAAAAATATAATTCTCAGCATAATTTTATTTTTTGAAGGGGAAATGTGTATATAAGATGTGCATGTATGAAGGTGTATATGATAAAGCACAATTCTGCTTGAAATCATAATTCTAACACAATTCTGTTGGGAAAATATAATTCTCAGCAGAACGTTGATTTTGAAAAGGAGATGTGTACCTATGATTGTGTATACCATTATAAGAATTATGTTAATAGAAGAACAATTCGTATTTGTATTATGATAAATTTATATACAATAGAGAATTCTAAAATTCTGCTTGTGAGAATTTTGCCACCCCTCCACTTTTCACGGCCTTAATGGTTTTCGAAGAGGCACGAACGACCTACCGAGGGAAAATGCATCAGTTATTGGTTCTTTTCAAAATGTGTCAGAAAATGACTGTCAAGCAATACTGAAAGATCTAAATGATCTGAAGTGCACAATGACGAACAAAGTTCTAGTTGATATAGAAAGTAACACTGTATTGTTTTTGACATAGAAAAAGCCTAACGTTTTTCTTTTTGTAGCGACAAATCCTACTTTTGCTACGTTGTTGATTAACTTGATCTTTAAGAACAAAGTGTTCCTAGGCTCCCATTTGAAATAAAAAATATTAGATTCAGCTTGAATAATAGTGCATTGAAATGCATTTAATAAGTCACAATGACTTTTGTCACATTTTATTCGCTGATCATTTTTAGTCATATCGATATCCTTCATATGAAGAAAAATTAGTTTACATGGAATAGAAGAATAGCTGCAATGGTTCATTCAAAAAAAAACAGCATGAAATCATTTTCGGTCGTGAGAAGTGCTTTTAGCTCTGTCTTGCTATATTCAAATTAGATTAGGTTAGGGGTGCCGGCTTAGCATTAGCATTGCATTAATTAATGCTAATTTTAATACTTGTGTATTAGAATTAAAAAATTGATTTAATGCTCTGGTATTAGGGTTAAAAAAATAATTTAATACTTTGGCATTAGCATTAAATTAAAACTAGTATTAAATTAGTATTACTTAATGCTGATGCCTAAGAAAAAAAGTATTAACTAATGCTAATTTAATACTAATTTTAATTCAATGCTAATGCCAAAGTATTAAATTATTTTTTCAACACTAATACCAGAGCATTAAGTTAATTTTTTAATTTTAATACAAAGTATTAGCATTTTCCTAATACTAATGCTAAGCCGGCACCCCTAGATTAGGTGTAAGATTTTTATGTACATGCTAATTATCCAATAGAAAAGTTAATGTTGCCGTAATATTTTTCACTATGGTTCAAACTTTGATATGAATAAATACAAAAATGCGTTTAAAATATAGCGAACATTATAAAAAGTAGAAAATAGTTCCTTTTTTGTTCTATCTCTCATCATTGCCTAGGAAAAAATTTTGAGCCTTCCCTAAGTTAAAATCGTTCCGCCGCCCATGAAGCGAACTATACATCTTCCTAAACCAGAATACAGAAATTACATAGAAAACAAGAGCGAACTCTACAAATTTCAATTCTTCAAACAAAATGGCTGTTAAAATTCGTTTCAGTAAAAAATATTAAATAATAAAAGCAACGATTTTAATTTTCGGAGTTTTTTTTTGAAGAAATGAGTTTTAACGAATCAAAAATCGAAAATTTGACACTTTCAATCGCTTTTAATGTGAAAAATTCAAATTAATTGAAAAATGAAATATAATTTAATTTAATTTAATAAACTTTGAATTTTCGACTGTATGTTCGCAAATGAGAGGATACCACACCCACCCCACATTCACACCTACGCCCACCCCACATCCACACCTACACCCACACCCACCCCACATCCACACCTACACCCACGCACACCCATCCCACATCCACACCTACACCCTGAAAGATTCCTTTTTCGGTGTGTTCTGATACAAGAGAAATCGATTCTCTAATTAGAAACATAAGCGCATAAATTTCACTGAATAACAATATTTTGCATTCCTGTGGATTTGAGTTTTGTCAGTTTATTTAATAATTTATGATTTCCATACTGTTACGTCTATCGCTAACGGCAACGCGTCGATTATGAAGAACAGCAATACAATCACCATTATTTTGAAGATTGACCGTTTGCATTTTACCATCAGAATAGAGAATATAAAATCGTCGTTGTCCTGTTGTGATGAAGAATCGATCCTTTCCGTCGGTGCGAATTTCGATATTGCATTTACATTCCCCAAGAAGAATATAATTTAATTCATTCATATTCAAATCACAGAAAGTAACCTGAAATAGTTCACGATTCTTCCGCATACGAGTACAAATTGATGCAACAACATTATTTGTTACACAAAAGCTGGAACTATTATTCACGAAAGATCCAGTTCGACGATCATCAAAATCGATTGTTCTGATACACTCAAATTCCGTAGAATAGACTTCAATACCATTAAAGTTATCTTGGATAGAGTTCTTCCATATGAAGAGATAATCAGTATTTGCTGCTGCACGAACATATGACCACTTATCGCGCATAACACTTAAAATCCTAAGTTTCTCGTTTATATAATTCACAGTAAAAATTCCTTCTTCGGTAGCACAGATAAACTTGGCAATACTACTCCACCATATCATATCACTGATGCGCGATTGATTCCACTCTCTGTATTTATCAATATTGTCCATGCGGCTGTATGCAATGAGATCGGATTCTTCTTCGCAATAACTTGTATACATTATATTTTCTCCATCGCTTGCCATTCGATTAATAATGTATGTTGTTTGTCTATGATTGTGAGGGATAGTATAGTAGCAATCATAATTGTGCGGAATATTAACTTTTTCATGTTGGTCTACTAATTTCTGTTGTGTAGCAGACTGTGGTGACATATTTAATGGACTAATTTCAGACGATAATTCTTTTGACTCTAGTAGAGACATTTCTTTCGTCTCGATAGGTAGAGATTGAGCAGTACATCCTGAAATAACTGTTGAACAATCAAACTTGATCGAGAAATCAGGTTTTGTCTTCAATAAATTCTCAGTTTTTATGATTTGATAGGTAATGACTGATTTTTCAATGGATTTGAGGTTTGTTAATAGATTTTTCATTTTTATTGTTTGAGCAATGTTTTCTTTAGTCAAGCCTTGAATTTCGATACCAAGTTTGCGTAGATCTGAGTCGATTTTAAGTATATTATCCTAAAAATTAAGAAGATTGTCATATTTTTATTTACCGGCTCTTCTTTTTACTTGTGCATCTTGTTTTGCTATTTCGATATTCAAATTGATTCCCTGTTGTATTTCAAGTAATTCATTGATGTACGTCTTAAAATATTCATTGACATCTTCGATTGATTTATTTGTTTCATCAACAATCATTTTTTGTTTTGTCTGTATTAATTCTTGTAATTCATTATATTGATGAGAAATTTGAGCAACATCCTGCAAAACTTCATCGTGATGTTCTTTCATACAGTCCAGGCATAATGGTATAGAACAATGCTTACATTGACAAAATGATGGTCGATTACGATTATATTTACTTGAACATAATACGCAACATTCATAATCATCAACGTTAGAAAATGCTGCTGCAGTAGCCATGTTGTATGTTCCTCTTCTCTGGCAAAAATAATTGCTTCATTCTTACACGCCTTTAAAAAAAAACATAAAAAGGCGACTTTTTTTTGCTAGCAAAAATAGAAAAATAAACGGTGTGAGGTTTTACGAGCAGAACAGACTGTAAGATGTGCACGATGCTGCAAAAAAAGAATAATGAATCATGTTTACCTACGACAGCCCCTCAAGTATATACTGTTTGTGAAAAGGTCGCATTAATTGCCACAGCCGTAGATACAGAGGGCGTTACATACTTTTTATCATAAATATTTATCATTACTAAATTTTCATGATGTGCTCTGAAAACCATCTTTTTACATGTTCATAGATTGAACTAAAAATCATACCGTTCAAGAGGATTATTTAATAAATTAAAGTTTTAACCAGGGGTGCAGAATGTGCCCGTCTGTGCCAACGTTGTTGAGGGAAAAATTTTGATTTCTATGGACATTTTAGGGAAACTACTAGGGGAAAAACACCGTTGTTGGGGGAAATTTTTCAAAATCACGACAAATTCTGCACCTCTGGTTTTAACAAACTGTTCAACATTCAACTCTCATTTCAGAAAACTTCCCTCTACAAACTTCAAGCATTTTAAGGAAAAGAAAAAATTAGTTACAATACACATGCCCTCCTCCCATATAAAAAAATTTAGGGATAAAATCAGATTTAAATCATACACCTTTTAATCGATTTTTAATCAAAAATATCCAAAATAAATCAAAATTTCATGTATTATTTCCATTATTTCCGATTAATTTTGATTATAATCGATTGAAATTTGATGAAAAAAATCGATTTTAATTGAGGCAAATCGATGAATATCAGCTGTAGATTCTTTTATGCATCATGAACAAAAATCAATTAAAATCGATTTTTTTTCATCAAATTTCAATCGATTATAATCAAAATTAATCGGAAATAATGGAAATAATATATGAAATTTTGATTTATTTTGGATATTTTTGATTAAAAATCGATTAAATGATTTTAATAATAACACATCTAATTAGTAGTTTGTGAATCGTTCTTTTTTTTTGAAAAAAATATTTTTCGTCTAAGATAATATGATCATTCGAAGAGAGATTAGTTTCATGATCTTTTCTTAAATATCTGTTGTTATCTTTTACAAATAAAATCTATCATCTTTGGATCTTTTCAAATCAAAATCGTTACTACTCTCTTGTTTTGTCATATAAGATATTCAACTTTGAGTGAAGAAAATAATTTCAAAAATTGTCCGTTGTTTGCTATCTACTTGAACTAAATTGATTTTCTCATCTTGTTTATAACCTTTATTTCCAAGTACACTATTTTGTTTTTTTATGTGTTTTTAATGATTTGAATTGCATTTGAAGCGACAGTCACTTTTTCTCCATTAAAGTTGAATTCTTTTACATATTGTTCTTTTTCTTCGTCTTCTCTTTGTATATTAAATGGTTTCTCTCGGAAGTGCTTACTACGGCACATATACAACAGTAAAAAAGAAAAGAAGTCTTGTATGAAAGCACAAACACGTTGAGTGTCTCAGTAGAGTGTAACTGACTATATTTCATTTTTGTTTATAACTAATAATAAGAGATAGAAATAAACAGAAACAGTGTAATGAAATAAGAAAAAACAAACGATGAGCCAACTGAGTGGCGATGTGATGATTGATAAAATAGTTCGTTCATTATGATTTTTCTGCTTTTTTGTTGATCTTTCTTCTATAACGAATCTGAAATATATTCATTACGTTGCAAATCTAGTACAACTTGTTGTAATACTTAACGGTTGTACTCTTGATTGACTTTCGAAATCATTGATATTCAGTATACTTGCTCAGCACTTCATATTGAGTAAAAGTGTACTGAAGGAAAACTTCGAAACTAGATGTCTCTTCGGTTTGATGTTTATGAAACTACTATGATGCTTTTCTCTTGGATATGCATGAATTTGTCGATTTCAATAGTGCTTTCTTTTGATATATGAATTAGCTTGTCAAAGTTAAGTTTGAGCAAGTGATTCTATAAAAGACAGAAAATTACTAAATCAATACCATATGTCTTAAAAAAGGAAAATGCATTGATCATAATACAAAACATACATTAGGTTTATATTCAATCATTTGATTGGCATTCGTTTAAACAATCAGAAATTGTAAGCCTTTGTATTATTTCTATTTAGAACATGACAATCAGTGTTCAGCAGCAAGATAAAATGCCATATTTGGATATTGTACAATCATTTGACTGAAAAATCCAAGCTTTAGAAAATGTACAGAACAGAACGCATTTTTTTATGGAATATCAATCTCATGCAAAGAGTATGGTTCTATTTCTCTCTTATGAGATGGCTATTTTTGTTTTATATAAGTTTCTCATGTGTAAGATGTTAAAGCACGTATCTTATATAATAGTTGCTTGAAGTACAGATTTTTAATGATTTTAATTATGAATTCATTATTCGAACCGAGAAAAATGAGGCATCATTGATGAAATTAGTTCTTTCTTTTTGTGAATTCAAATCAAAGTTCACAACAATGAACTGTTCTGAATTACTATGAATTGTTGAAAATCTCCAATTCTAGTTGGCTGAAAAATTTCGAATTGTATCTAAATTTTGTTCTTTAGTTTTTGAGCTATGTTTAAAAGTTAATTAGTTTATTCATCATTTAAAACACTTTTTATAAATCGAAGATTTTCTTTTTAATAAGAACTTTGCATATTTTGTTTAAGTTTATTTTGTAGCGATGTTTTTATTACTAGTTTACAAGTTTCTCAAGTTTCGACAATCTATTTTCGCAAATTGACAATATTTAACCGACAAAATTTGTCGAACATAAGTCATAGAAAACATAGATAATGAACGAAATAGTCTTATTTCTTTCAAACCAAGTTAAAAAGTTATTAAAGTCATACCAATTGAAGCGTCTTAGGATTCATTTGATTTAAATGAGTGAAAGAATTACTTTTCTATCGAAAAGACCTTTTATAATTTCATTTGTGCAGCAAAATCTTATATATGAGAGTAAATGTTCATGGAGTACATGTTCATCTATTTAACAGTCAGTAAAAGTTCTTTATACTATATATAACTGTTATCTTAAAAATAACTCTAAGTATAGGAGTGAAGTAGTATATTATTTAGTTTTGAGCGACCCATTTGCTCTAAAATTAGATTGTATCGAAAAGGAAATCTTTCAAAGATAATTGTCCGTTTTGTCTGTAGCAATATCTTACGGAACTATCTTTTAGTTCAATCTATATTTATTATAATGTCAAGAGAGCATCTAGTTTTGCTATAATTATGCTTGGAAAAAGAATCAATATTTATACCTACTTTCTCTTTATTTTCTGTTGCCCACATATCTTAACTGTCTGCGTTTCAAGTAAATTTAGGAATATTTATTACATTAATATTATTGTATGTTTATCATTCTTAGTATTGGACAGTCTCTAACATACAAACATCTATCTAATTTTTGAACTACAATCATATGGGTGTAATAGACATTGATGTTGACTTTGTATGTATTTACATGATTGAGTCAATTTTGAGATGAAAAATAAGTAAATGATTGACGACCAATGATGAATTGTTATTCTCAAACAATCAATTAACATTGACTTATGCAAAAATACTCACAAAACGAAAATACACTAATTAACGCTAAAAGTTTTAAAGTGTCTCAAGAAACTATTGATCTTCGTAAGCTTTAGTAAATGCTTGAAAATTCATTCAATAATGTTTCGGATAAATATCACTTACATAAAGAGATCTATTATTAGATTGATTTTACAATGACAAAGTTGAAAAATTAAAGTAGACTATCTCTTGACTCTTTCTATAATCGTAAATTATTATAAATAAATTACAACACACTATGTTCTAATGCAGTTCTTCATCATCTTTTTGTATCATCACTGATATTGTGAACAGCAATTGAGTGAAATAGTGTATGTTCTAGCAAAAGAAAAATATTGCAGATAGAAAGACAACGATGAAGAATAACTAAGTTATAATAGTTATCTTATTTTGATGAAGAATGACGTCGATATATAAGTTTTATCACTGTCGACAGTGACGAAACATAATGATGACTAACAGGTTATTCACAAATGATGCTAAACTTTGCAGAGTCATGTATACTAAGTGTGAATGATGATATTTCCATGCAAAATAAGTATTCTTGAACATGAATCTTGATCAATCCCAATCGATTGTCTGAGACCGAGATAAAAACCAATATAAAATAATTTTGCAATATTCGATTGTTTTTCAAACTCTATATGAATACAATAACCACGACAATTTATCAAAAAATTTAACTATTAAAAAATATCTAAAGAATTATTTTGATGATGGTAGAGAACGAGGCATTGGAAACATATTATAAGTCATCGCATAGACGATCAATAAAGTCCTCAAATTTAGAGAAGATAATGGCTTCATTAGTCAAATAATCTAACAAATAAAAATCTTAGTAGCATAAAGAAAACGATCAAGTTGGTGCTTCAAATCATCGGTCATGTAGTACTTTGATTTTGATTGTAACCACTGTAGACTCATTCCAAGTGAGGGTATACAGTATAGTTACTAGTTGATTGTTCTAGACGTAAACTTATTTATTTTACTTTAACTAAACTGAATTCATCATTCTAATTACAAAAAAGAAACCTCAATAACTGATATCATATACCGTCCTCGAAAGGTTGCTAGATGGTTTACAATTTCATTCGATGATCAAAATTGAGTAAGAATAACTACGAGTTTTACTATCATTGAACATGAAAAAAAGATTTAAGATTAATAAGAATAAAAAATTCTCAAATATGATAAAAATATTCATGTAAAATAAAACTTGTACCAATTGAACAACAGTTTTATTTGTTGTTAAAATTGAAATTCTATCTCATAAGAAATAAACTACAATAAGAAAAAAAAAAGAAAACAATTTATAAGACGATAAAAGTATTTTTACTCGACTTCCTATTACAAATAAGATCTTAATTATAATTTTTCTCTTCCTCTTTATTCCTAATTACATATATTCTGATTTATGAACAGAGCAATTTTGAGTTCTTCAAGAATTCGTGTACCTATAAAACAAATACATTAGACATGCTTCCACACATGAACACTTTTCCACGTGCATTATTTTTATACTCTTAAGATTTAGTACCATTGTGTCTAGTCAATTCTACATTTAAATAAATTTTATGAAATCTTATTTCTGTAGCCGATCAGAAGAGGTCACTATTCAACATTGATAACAACATTTCTCAAGCGACACGTACAGATTATCAGTAAATACGACTATATTTATATTTTTATTGGTTTTTCTTTTAGTATCCTACATAAATATTTGTTAAATTCGTTCGTTTTCTATAATTAATTATTTATTTTATAGAAATAAAGTAATATTAATTAATGCGAAAAATCTGTTAGTTTTAATCTATTGTAATAATTTATATTCTAGTTATTAAAATGTCTGTAAAAACAATTCTATTATTTCGATCAAAATCAGATGATGCATCAAGTGAAGATGTTTATGAAAAGGTTAAATTTTATTAAATTAAACATTCTATATTAATTATAATTAGTTGCAGATACTACATGATCATGGTTATCATGTAAAAACAATCTCACCTATTCAATTTCGTTTCATCAATATTGATTTACTATCTACAAAACTAAAGGTGTGTACTGTAAAAAAAATTTACATTTTCATGTGTTCTATGAATTGAAATATAGTCAAACGATTATCATGGTCTTATATTTACAAGTAAAAGAGCTGTTGAAGCTGTTCAACGAATTCTTACAGGTACATAAAGTAAGAGAGAAAGAGTGAATAAAAAAAAAAGGAAAAGTATGTTTTGTTTTTTTCTTGCAAGATTTGTTAATCCATTTTACATATTTATTTTTATTTCCATTAGACGATGATCGACAACGATGGCAACGAATCTATGTTGAAGGACCAGCTACAGGCACACTAGGTATATCAGATTGTCTTTTCTTGTGCTTAAGAAAAATTTCATATTATACATTTTAGTAAAGGAACTTTGTGGTCCAACGACTAATATTCTTGGTGCTGAATCTGGTGGAAGTGAACTTTTAGCTGATTTTATTATCAAAGGTAATGAAGAAGATTCAATAATGAATTAAATTTACGTGGTTTTTTTTTGTTATTAGATGTGCGAGATATAGAAGGTACTGTAAATCTTCTATTTCCATGTGCACAAGCTCGATTAGATCTGTTGCCAAAACGACTTTCAAGTGAACAAGGTAATTCAAAGTCTTCTTACATTAAAATAAAAATACTTTCTTTATTTTCAGCAATTCATTTGGATGAAATAATTGTGTATGAAACAATACCATCCGATAGTCTTGAACAGGAATTAAATGAATATCTTAAAAATCATGGAGTAAAATTCAAATTTCATTTAATTGACGTTTCTAAAAACGAATTATTTAGATACCAAATGTAATGGGTTTCTTCAGTCCAAGTGGATTCGATAGTGTATTCAAAGCAAGTCAACGAATTGGTTTTGATCTAACAAATAATAAAATTATTGTAAGATATTTCACATAAAAACTTTTCATTTTGTAAAATTAAAAAATGTTGTATTTAGTTAATCAGTTTAGGCAAGACAACAAGTGCTGCTATTCGAAATTGTCTTGGATCATCATCATTTGATGAACGTTCATGTTTGAAACCAACTGCTGAAGAATTTCTTCGAGTTGTACAAGACATTAAATAGGCTTTTTCCTGTTTGTGTGAGATTTCTAGTCTATATTTGTTCATTATGTTAAACAATGTTTTCAATCAAGACAAACAAACTGATATTAACAAATATTCAACTTATTTTTTCTTTGTTTTGTGTTAGGAAATGAATTAGATTTGTTTTTAAGCTATTCAATGATGATAGTCAATAATACATACTAAAACTTTAAACATTTTCTTCCTTAAATTTCGTATAACCATGAATGAATAATGGAGAGCTTGTTAACACAGGTTTACAAAGCGAAACTTACATGTTTTCAGCTTCATTATAT
Organism: Rotaria sp. Silwood1; assembly: GCA_905250075.1. Taxonomy (NCBI): domain Eukaryota; kingdom Metazoa; phylum Rotifera; class Eurotatoria; order Philodinida; family Philodinidae; genus Rotaria; species Rotaria sp. Silwood1. Next base: position 342,963 of record CAJNOP010000094.1, on the reverse strand, counting down.
TAGTAAAAAATATTTTAAGTAAAAAATCTCTAACGAGGAAACGTTCCTAAGTGTGAGTCTCAGTTTTGAATGGGATATATACCAGTTTGTAGAGCTCGGAAAGCTGATTCTCGTGGTATGTTCCGTTTTTCCTCATAAAACTTCAAATGAGAAAAATAGATCGACTTTACTAGTGAATTTCTTCACTTTGGATTGGCTTTGAGATAATCGTCAGTAATTTGGGACTTAAAACGTACTTAAACTTTAAATGGTTATGTTAAAACATAGGCAATATCACATGTGAAATTCTATTATTAATTATTTTAAAAGAATAGGAAAACATTAGTTCCTTGCAAAACTCAATTCCATCCTTCTTATGAATATTAATTGTAGAATTATTACACTTGTGAGAATTTAAGCGGTCTTGAGAAAAAAACTTTATTATGTATTTACAAGGTGAAGCTCAACTTGCATTTAAAATAGTATGATAGGTTTACATGTGGTATTGTCTATGTTTTAACATGAACATCTAAACTTTAAGTACCTTTTAAGTCCCAAATTACCGATAATTGTCCAAAAACCTATCCAAAGTGAAGAAATTCACTAGTAAAATCGATCTGTTTTTCTCATTTGGAGTTCTATGAGGAAAAACGAAACATACCACGAGAATCAGCTTGTCGAGCTCTACAAACTGATATATGTCCCATTCAAAACTGAGACTCACACTTAGGGATTTTTCCTCGTCAGACTCATTGATGTGCAACTCAATATCAACTGTGAACATTTTTGCATCTTGCCGCTCAATTATATCGAGTTCAAGAAGATTCACAAGGTAATAGAAAGTTTGTTTCATGATTTGAAATCAAGCTCAGCTAAAGACGCTTGCTTGTAGCAAGACTTTTTGTTCATTCTACTAACGCTGTATCGGTTGAAATTGAGAAGCAAACAACGTATTATTGCTGTATATTCAATCAAAAGAAAACAAAACAGAATACGACGCAAAGACAGCGTGATTGAACAAACTGCACAATTAAACTCTTCGACAATATCGCTCGGAAACAGAGATGAGTGTGAATAAACAGAAGCTGCAAAAAATTCACGAACACTTGCACTCACACCTATAGTCTCATGCTCAGTATGAGAAGAGTCAGTTTAGAAGTTTCCATGTTATCAAAGGAAATTAAAATTGTATTCGCATTTGATTGACTGCTTTGGTAACATGTTACGCTTCTTGATCATCGTATGCATTGTCACCGAGTTTCAGTATGATAAGTGTCTGTTTGGGATAGTTACTGAATAATAGACAGAGAAGGTGGGTATATTACTTGGTTATGTTCAAGAGCTGTAGCAAGATATTGAGCTCCTTGAGCACCGATTGCATTGTCAGCAAGATTTAGTCTGGTAAGTGTCTGTTTTGAACAGATATTGAATGATAGATAGAGAAGATGAGAATATTACTTGGTTTTGCTCGAGAACTTTGACAAGATGTTGTGCTTCTTGGGAATCGATTTGACCGGCACTGAGATTAAATGTGTTTATTGTCTATGCATGAGAATAAGAAAATTGCAGTGATAGATGGTTGCATGAAGTAATGTTGTAATGTGATCTATTCTCGTTAGTTGTTGCTTCAATTAGTAAATCTTTTATTTAGTTCATCAATAGTCCATATTGTTTACTTTTGAGAAAAGAAACACTTCAAAATGTCAACGAATATATACAATTTCCAGTGTACGTTAATTGTCTTTGCATTTTTGTGCGATTAATGACGAGAATATTGGAGTCCGAAAAAAAAAGACTGACGTCCAGAATCGATGAAAAGTTTCAGAATAATAACCCTGATGTCGGACAATTTTCGATGTAGGGAAACAAAATTTCTCATTGATGAAAAGAACTATTCATGCTTTCATGCTTAGCACATTTTTAGACTGCGTTGTTTTTTTTTTCTAAAACGTTTTTACAGTCGCTCACGTTGTTACAGCTGATGTAAAATGTTAAAGAAGCTGCTCATATGTCGCTCTTTATCCTTTATGCAATAATTTTATGACTACATTGTTTCTTGAAAGAATCAATCTTAGCAGTGTTATATTTATTTCTGTTCGGATAAGAAAATAACAAAGTTCGTTCCTGAGGGGGGGGGCCTTAAAAGTATCGAATCGTTAAAGCCTTTCTTGAAACCAGATAGTTCGTAACTCCTCAGCAAGTTGAATAAGCATAGAAACGAGTATGCTAGGTCATTTTATAACTCATTTATCACTAAAATTGACCCGTTTCTTTCTTTTCATCAGTTTATATGAGAACCAGTACTTATAAAGTCAAGGTGGAAGATTTGAATAATCAAACGAGCATAATAACAAACGAAATTCATTGCACGATTAAAAAACAAAACATATTTTTCAAACAGATGATAACTGAATCCGTCGATAGCTTTAGAAAAAAAATGAGATGTCGAATAAAGAAATCATGTCATTTATAAAAGATCAAACTTCGACCTCTGGTCTATATATTGATGTTAATTTTCAGTTTTTTTTTTGACGATAATTGGACTTTTTGTAAGAGAAAGTCTTAAATTATTAAACCAACAATGCAAAGAAATTGTTAAAATATGTTTCTACAAAAGTAAATTAATTGATAAACCAAGAAACTGCATCATAATATTATATCCAGACATCGCGCGACAGTCTTCAGATGAGAAGGAAGGTATATTAAAAAATGTTTCAAAGTGAAAAAAAATAAATTTTAGTAGTTTTACTGAATAATAATGAATAACTTTCAAATATTGAGAGAGTGTACATCCTCTCTTCCAGCAATTTCGCAGATTCTGATCAAAGAATTCATCCACATCGACTCATATTATAAAAAGAAAAAACAAAATAGAACAAATACACATCAAATTTATTGTATCTAAACATCATCGATAGAGATTTTAAATTAGAAAAACTATATCAAAGGAAATTTTCAAAACTATAAAACGATCTTTATTATTATCATATTTTTCGAACAACTTATCATATCAAGATTATTTTTGACATCAGAATACTTTTATTAACACAATGAAAGCTCTTCTTTTCTTTTCTATTTTTTGTCCACATAAAACTTCTTAATAAGCTGATTTTTTCAGACGAAACAATACTAATGTATATAGCTTTATTTAAAGCACTAAATTTCTATACATATACATTACTATTATATTTGTTTTTCTCGCAATAACAGACGGGATATACGTCCGTTCATATAAAAGAAAATGATTCTATTTTTTCATTTACATATCATTTTACGATTAGTAAGCCACCAAGTGTGTGATAATAGTACCTCGTTAGTATAATGGCTTCAACAAAAAAATCACAAAATATTTTTGCTCATAGTCCATCATTACAATTACTTTGGTAAAATAAATACATCAAATAGTTTAATTTTATATAATTTTTCATTCATAATAGGAAATGTGCAAGTCAACGACGTTTAGTAACTAAAACATTAATAAATTCAGCTAATTTTAAAACTATATAGTAAAATATTATTTTTGATTTTTATTGTTTCTTTAATTTTTTTTTTGAAAATATTTCTATAGTAAAGATGTTCTTCAATATGTTAATTCAAAAAATCGTCGTCGTTCACCATTAGCTCTTATTCTTGATAGTCATCTTATGCTTGGTCTTGTTTATATTTATTCGAAAACTGTTTTATTATGGCATCGTAAGTTACCTTTGTCTTTTCTTGTTTGTTTGTTTTTTTTATTCATTAATTTTTATAGAAGATGTTGAAAAACTATATAAAGATGCTATTGTACATCGGTAAAAGAAAAAAACAAGAAATAAATTTTATTTGAATAATTATTCTTATAGATTTTTTGAATTTGATGATCCAACTAAATTGAAATTAACACGTAAAAAAGAAACAGTTTTAACTAGTACACAATGGCATATTGATATTGATGAAAATTTATTACCTGATGAAAGAATATTATTAGAAAGAGATTTTTCTATTGAAATTCCACGTCAATTAACACCACCTGAACCTGTTCAATCACCTGTTTGTTCTTTACTTTTTTTGTTTTAAATAAAAACTTATATTTTTTTTTTATTTTCAAAGGATAATTTACCACCATTACCATGGGAAGTTTCCAAGCCAACTCATGGAAAACGTATTACATTATTACCTGATATTGAAGTAAGATCTATTCTAATATCTACACGAAAAACAAAAAAAAACTATTCAAATATTTTTTAGGAACCATTGCCAAAATTTGATATAATTGATGATCGTTTTGGTGAACCATTACCAGTTCCACCGACAACAGCAATGGATATTGATGAACGTTATGATCGAACATTTTTTCGTACTGTATCTGAAGATCGAAGCAAAGAATTACTTCGAGGTCAGTTCTTTTTTTTCCCTTATATACCATTAAATTTATTTGTATGAATAGCACCACGCGTTGATCGACATATAGATGCAATTGATCGTTATGTACATCCAAGTGAAGATCGAACTATTGATGAACATCGTCCAGTACGTTCAGTAACATCTGTTTTACCACCATTATCAATGCCACTTATGGATACAACATCTATTGAATTTGAACGTCCAACAATTGTTACACGTGATCAATTTTCTATTGATGCACTTGCTTTTATTACAAGTGCTATTGATACATATCCAATCTATGGGTTTGTATTTTTAGTTTTCTTTTTCTTTGAATAAAAAATTTAATAGTTATTTATTTATTCTTTTTTTTTTTAGTTCAATGCCAACAAAAACTGTTTTACTCGGTGCTGATTGTATTTCGAGTAGTAGTATTCCTCTTATTTTTGTTCAAGAACCAACAGTAATTGGTGCAGATGAAATGATAATGCAAATGGATACATTACCTCCATTAGATCAAGTATGAGACTTTTGTTTTTTTTTTTTTTCTTATAAATTAATTTCGAATAAAAAAAAAAAAAAAATTATTATTTTAGCAATTACCAAATGAACCACCAGTAGTTACAGGCATTGATGCTCAAGTACCAGATATAATAATGAAGTCATTTGATGAAAAAAAAAAATTTCATATTTCAAAAAAAAAACGTAATACACCAAATGCATTAAATAAAAAACGAAAAAATTTATTACTTTATGGATATATTATAAAATTTGATTATGAAATATTAAAATCAATTTTTGACGACGAAGAAGAAGAATTTGAAAAAAATAAACAAATACAAAAATCATGGTCAACATTAGTTGGACGAGTATATGTTTAATTTTTTAGTATTATAAAATTTAATATTTTTTAATTGTTTCTTTCAAGAATGGAAAAAAACGAATGAAAAAATTATTGGATAAAGCTAAAACTACGATGACTACTACTAATCTTAATACAATCATTGATGATATTGTCAACATAACAAAAGTATTAACTAATCCAGGTATAATATTGGTCATTTCAGGCAAAATGAGACTTACTCGTTTTTCAATAAGTTCTTTTAATACAGACATATATAAATATGTTGGTTCTTTTAACTGACTATTAATGAAAAAAAAGTAATTAGTAAATGTCTGTCTAACTATGCGAGGAGAAAATCTAAATATATCAAAATAAACTCTATGATATGAACTGCATCTATGGTAAAATTTTTTTACAAGATCAAATACTTTTTTTAGAGACTTCGTTAAGTTCGGAAACAAAAATTTTTATCTCACTATCATCTACAGATTCTTAAGAAGAATTTGTATAGTTGACAATTGACTTTGAACTTTTCATTGATCTTTAGCGGTAATTTTTTAGGATATCTAGATTACATTTAATGTATAAAAATTAGCTGTAGGAATATTTATTATTCCTAAGATATACGTAATTTACAATTTGTAAAATAATGATTATGTATTTTTCTTTAAATTACAAATCATATTTAAAGATGAACGTGATGTTCTTGCTCAAGTACGTCTTACAGGTCAAGAAATGGCTATTCGACGAGGTCAATCAAGTAAGTTTAACATTAGTATTAAATTTAATATAAAGAATAACATTATTTCATTGTTTTAGGTGGTCTTTTACCTAAAGCAGGTACACGATCACCATCATCAATTGTACCAACAGCACAAGATGTAAGATTATCGTTTTTTTATTTAAATAAAATATTATCTAATCTTTTTTTTGTTAAGCGTGTGTCCGAATTACCAATAAGAACAAGTGATGGTGATATTCTTCCACCATTACCAAGTGGTTTTGATGATCTTCAATTAGTATTACCACCATCGGAACCTTTATCTGATATTCGACAACCATTATCACCATTACAAACAAAACGACGAGGACGAACAACAATAACAACACCTGTTGAACCATCACCAACTTGGCTAGAAAAACAAAAACAAAAAATTATTGATGATATTCTCAAGTAAACAATAGAAAAGATTGTTTATTTATGAAATCATTTTTTTTTTTTTTTGTTATTATTTTAGTGTGGCTGATAATCCAAATGGTGGTTCATTTAATCAATTTCTTAAACGATCAGATACAACTCGAGTTCAAGCAGCTCGTCTTTTTGGTGTATTACTTGGTAATTTTCTTTCTTTTGAGGTTTATTTATCTAATTTAAATTTTAGTACTTTGTGGTGAAGGACGATTAAAAGTTTATCAAAAAGAATCATATGGTGAAATAAATATTTTTATTAATGATACATATAATCTAATGAAACAAATTGTACCTAATATACAAAATAGATCACATATAGAAACTATGGAAAGTGATGATAGTCATTTTTAATACTTTAGTTTTATGTTTTTATTGAATGAAAAATTGTATTTATATCTATATATGAACAAAACGTGTTGTGTGATATTGTTTTATTTGTCAAAATTAATATTGATTATTTTATGAAATAAATGATGAAATTATCTTTTCAAATAAATAAACTTTCTACTGTTGAATATTGTTAGAATGATAAACAGTAGAATATCTCCTAGATAAACATTATCGGAATTTTTTTTTAAATATTCATCTATGAGAGATATCGTATATTTCATCATGAAAGGGAAAAAAAAATTTAGAACATTAGTCTTATCACTAGTTTTGAAGTAGTTAGAGACAGTTCTTTTTGTGAATTTTAGAAGTTTTTTAACAAAATATAAAAAGTTGTGTGTTATTGTTGTCATCTCGATATGTGTGAATTTGAAGAATGTTGCAGTTTAATTCATCTAAATATATATATATATATTGAACAAGTTTCATTAAGTCAAAACTTTTGAATTTTCTTTTAATACTTTGATTTTGATTTGTTGCATAAGCATTAAAATATATTTCTTTTTTGTAAATCATGATCTAAATGGAGTGTTGAAGGGTAAATGTAAAAATTTGGAGTCAACCCTTTTCCTTTTTCCGTACAGACGTGAAAATACCGTCTAGTTCTAATGTATGAACTACTTCCTTATTACATTTCTAGACGATTAAGTAAAATAATCATAAAGAAATATGTCCCAAAATAGATCGAATAAAATAATCTCCCTGTGAATGACAACTACAACTACATGGTGTTTCGCATGTCAATACTAAAAGGATTGTGCTAACAGCTCTTTTGTTGTTTTAAAATATTATTGAATGAAGAACTAAGTGAAATATTTGATTTTCAGCTAATTCACATTGTGACGAACTATCGTCATCGTTGTCAACATTAGTTAATTGAATTTTCTCAATTAATGTAAGATGTTAGAATATCATTGCTTTTTTCTAATATGAATACTTATAACAAATAATGAATAGCAGCTTTAATCTGGTAGTCAGAAATGATGAAGAAGAGTAAGAGTGAAGAAAAGTGTATGTGTATTTATTTTAAAAAAAATTAAAATAGCAACTAAGATTATAAAAAATAATTTTCAAGTGCAAAGTAAAGAAGTGTTTACTTATATAAGATGCATTTATAGCAACACTTATTCCGTTGCATTAAGATCTTATTCAAAAATTTAATATAGATACCTGACGTATAATATCTAGTATTTAATTGTAAGTTCATTATCTCCGTTTTTTTTTTCTTTTCAAGAGTGACAGATTCTCAAAGATGAATTGAAATATATTCATGATTAAATATTCATGAGAAACAATGATTAATACTTAATAAATCTAATAATTAAATTGAATGACTTATAAATATAATCATATAGGTTAAAAAGTATATACATGAATAGAAAAATTCACGATTGGTTTTTAATATATATGTATGAGATGAGTGCATACTATTTTGAAATCACGTTTATAGTTTCTTCAATATCAGATATTATGAGATTTTATTTGTTTTATCTAGTTAAAGCATTTGATTACGTTTTACTCTTATGATATTTTCAATATAAACACACATGAGTGACTTAGATAAAATAAAAATATTTCTTCTATCATTTTGTAAGAAAACACAGTAAAACAGTTGTTAATCATATTAATCAATATCTCAGAATGAAGTATTCTTCAATAAATATATTCAACATATTCATAATGATTGTCCTTGTCAATAATAGAATGTTTAATGAAAATATTTTAACTAACTTAGAATCTTAAAAAAAAATATCTGTATGAATTTTTTACTATTCAACGTAAGGTTTCAACGATTTATTAAGTAATAAATCTATAGAAAGAAAAAAAAATAACAACGAAGGGGCTAGTAGTAGCTGAAGGTCAGAAAAAGAGATAGACTTAGGACTCCTGACTTGAGTCTTATGCCTTAAGAGGAAAGAGTTAAGTAATAAGGATCAATTTGCTTGAAGCTTCGCCAGAATATTTAATAGATTTTCTTCTGAAGTTTTGTCGTTACTATCCAACTTTCACTTGTAAAACTTGATATAGAAATATAATCTTGATTTTTTTCTTCGCAATAAGAGATACAAAAATGCACTTGATTCCATCAATTATTATAAATCGAGATTGAAAAGCATTTTCAGCATAATGAATTCTAACTATATATATTATAGGATTGTCGTGATCTTATTATTCACTAAAGAAAAATAATTTACCTGTCATTTGCACTCTTTTAACCAGAAAATTACATTCATGTTCTAATAAAAGATAGATCGAGAAACCAATGAAGAACTTTGCTATATTTTGTATCGTAAACCAATAGGTCATGTCAGAAAAAAGTATCTTGCAATAGTTTTTCATAACACAAACTGAAAGAAAAACTCAGGTTGAATCTTTTGTTCAGAGTTTTTTTTTTTCTTTTTATAAAAGTTATTCAAGATGTGAAGATAGAATAATCTTCGGCAGAAAAAGATGTTGACCAGAAATTGTTTTTGATCAGCTATCACTAATGTCGACTATGAGCAATGTGTGCAGGATCTTTTTTATTTCTACTGGATTTTATTGTATCTTCAAGTTTCAAACGGCGACATTTAAAAAAAAAAAGACAATTTCGAACTAAAGGTGCAACACGAGTTATTCTTGGAGTCTCATTATGGAAGCCTATTGTAGAAAAATTTTCTTTTCTTTTTGTCACGATCATTATCACAATGTCGATTTCTAATTAAAAATAATATTAAACAATGTCTACTGCAGAATTAATCAATTATTTTATTACAATATAATTTTCTAAATAAAAATCATGCTTTTCTTCTCTTTGAAGAATAGAATCAGACATAAAGTACAAGAATTTCTTATGGTAAAATCAGTATTAGACAGAGTTTCTTATTAATAATCAGCATGAAAAGTAAGTTTTTCATTAAAAAAATCTAGCCAAGAGTTATTCAAGGTAATATAGAAAAGTTCTTTTTTACAACATGAAAACATGTTGTCAGTCACAAAAATATTTTTTAAAATTCTTCAGAATATATTCAGCATCTTCTTATAAAAACCTATCTTATCATCAAAAGATTCATAACAAGATGTCTGTTAGAGATAACAAAGAAAGATTTTTAATATATTTATACGCAATTGATTTTGATCTTATCTGTATTTAAAAATTCATTTTATCATCAAATTTAGAATTAATCGAGTCAAACTTGAATATAACGGTAAAAAAAATAATAAATACACGAAGAAAATTTAAAACTAAAACTTTACATTCATTTATCAACTGATTAAAAAAAAAGCACTTTTTTAATAAGAATTTATTAAAATCATCTATTTAACAGATGGCTTATCCATAGATTAACTCGATAGAAACAACAAGTTTGCTATTTATTTATTTGATCTATATTTAATATAACATGAATCTAAAAAAAGAATTTTTCTAGGGAATAAGCAAATGTTGATTTCCTAGAAAAAAAAAAAAAACTTCTTCCTTTATTTTTTCGTAAGTTAATTATAAAATCCAAAAATGCTAATATCTATTCATTCATATTTCATTATCGATGTCTGACAGAATCTGTTTTATTTCGGACATTTATGAGTCAAAATTCGATAAAAGTTGAGGTGATCTGCTAAACTTGTCTCTATGAAAAAAACAACGTTTTTAATTAGTAAATTACTTTTTCAAGATGTATACGCGCTTAGAATACATTCAGTTAACACTTTTCTAATGAGTTATCGACGCATGACACATCTGTCTGTGACTTTGCTCGATTGACGTAGTTGAATCAAACAGAAAAGAAAAAGAAAAATAGAAATTTCTCTCTAGTCTGCGCATTCTGAACATCGTTGCAAAAAAAAAAAAAAAAAGAAAAACTAAACAACTTTTTCTATCTTAACATTTCTTTTTCTTTTTTTTTTTTTTCTACTCTTGGCTGACAACTAACATAAGCAACAGCTACGTCCTGTTTTCTGTCTACACTCGACATTTTTATGTCTAACTTGTGCACGATTATGACGACATATAAACATACAGAAAAATATGATTTATCTGATGAAAATTATGATGAATATGACAATGCATTAGATGATTTAGCTGATCGAATCAATTCACTTAATGATCGATTAACAACATCAAATATTGAAAATATGATTAGTGAATCACGACAAAAACTTGACAAATGGCGTTCTGATTGTTACAATTTAATTGATCGATTTTATGAACAAAAATGTCGAGAATTCGATCGAAATGTTGCTGAAATTATTGATAAGCAACGTAAAGAAATTAATCGTATACGATCAAATACAGCTACACTTATTCATAAACCAGATATTTTACCTAAAGATATTGATTATATAACTACAATTACAGGACAATTAGAACAAGATCTGGATAATACAAAAGAAAAATATTTTCAAATTAATATTCATTCATTAGAAATAAATGATAATTTAATTGAAATTAAAACAACAACCGATATATGTAATTCATCTGTTATATCACCACCTTATAAAACAATGAATTATTTAGATGATAGTTCAAAAATTTTATGTAGTAATGAACGTCATTTACTTGTACATCAAAATTCAAATTTATGTTTATTAGATAAAGATTTAAATCTTATTAGAGAAAAATCTTGGACACAAGGTTGTATTTTAGATATATGTTGGTCATTAACATTAGTACGTTTTCTTGTATTAACACGTAATTATTTATATCTTATTGATGAAAGTACATTATCATTAATGCGTATACAAAAAATTCCAAAATTATCTTGGTGGTCATGTACATGTTCAGATACATATTTATATATAACAACAAAAGATTGGGGTTCAAATATATATCAATTTACATTATGGCCATCAATACAACTTTCAAAACGTTGGCAATCACCACAAACATGTAAACAAAATGAAACAATCAATGATATAATATATCATAAAGAAAAATTAGCTTTATTAATATATAATCGTTTAACTAAACGTAATATAATTGAATTACGAATATCAACAACATTCAATTGTTTATGGTCACTTAATCTTGATCTTGATTATGATTCTCGTGCAATTCGTTGTTGTTTACTTAATAATGATGAATGGCTTATTATTGATTGGAATACATCAAATCTTTATCATATATCAAATGATGGAAAATTAAAATCAACATGTGATTATAATCCATCACCATTTTATGCTACAATGCTTGGTACAAATATATTAGTTATATCAACTATTGATGGTATTAATTTACATAAACTATAAATTATTGTTTTGAATTCACTCGTTATTTTATTCAATAGACATTTTTTTAAAAAATTTTTTTGCTTGTCTTATGATAATAACTTGCAAAAATTTTGCTTTTTTTTCGTTCTTGAAAAAAATTACTAATTTATCATAAATAAAATTTCCACTCGGTATATTTTTATCAATTCGAAATTTCATTCTTTGATATATTCTTTGTAGAGTAGTCATGCGTATTACATATGAGATGCAAGAGATTTAATGACATCATTATTTTTCTATCTGAAGAATATAAATCTAAAACATTGAGACTGAAAACAAAAAGCGAAACATGATCATTTCATGGGATGATAAAAAATATTCTATTTTGTAAACTTATGAATTCCATTGGAAAGTGCAGTTCTTTATATTTCTGTTGAACCGAAAGTAATAATTATATACAAGAAATTAAAATCGTCTATTGAGTGCGTTGCCTTTAAAGGCCATGTTGTAAATCTGAGCCGGAAAAGTTTCTTGAATTATTGAGAAAAATTCAAATTTTGTTGAAATTATGATTTTCAAAAATTATCTTGTTGACAGAAAATAATATATGTTTCAATATCATAGTATTTTTTTCGTTGACTTTTGTACAAAAACTAAGCTTAGTAAATAATTTTCATTGAAAATATTTCTAAATGAGATTGATGTTTTGTCTTATATCGTGAAAGAAAATGAAATACACTTATTATGAATATTATAATCGTAAAAAGAAAAATCATAATTTAGTTTTATGTATATTTCTCTTTGATAGATTTCATTAAATAGACACATAAACTTCAAGTTCATCTGTATTAAATAAAGCATAAAAACTCTTTTGACTTTGACTACTGATTTTTATTTTTTCTTCATATAATGAAAAAGAAAAAACTCTCATAATAGAAGATTATATAAATATAGAAATCGATATATTATTTATTTTGTCAAATTAGCCTTTTAAAAAGAAAAAGAACGTTAATGACTACTTCACAATCAAGATCTACTGAAGTTCAACGACATAGTAGTACATTTCTATACCAAACGAACTTTATTCATTTCGAAAACTTTCATGTAATTTAAGATATATTCATTGTTCATTATGATGTTTTTATATCGAATACAATAATTTTAAAAGCATAAGTGAGAAGAATAGAATAAATGCAAAACAAATGCCTCATTAGGAACACATATCATCTTCATTGATGACCAAAAAAATAATTTTTTTTTCAATAGTAGATTATTATTTATATTTGTATTGATTATGAAAAGAAAATATATGATTGGATGAAAAATAATTTTAATATACCTCGAAAATTAATTGGTATCATTTCAAAAGTTGATAGATAAGTGTCTGGCATTTGACCTTGTCAAGAAGATCCTTATATATGATGGGTTTGTTAGATTAAAATCTTAAGAAGTGTCATGAAGAGAAGAAAGATATAGTTACTGACATCCAAGAGTATTACTCATGATTCTTTAATAATCGTGTAAGAAGCTTTTTACAGAAAATTTCGCAAATAATCTATGTTTCTATAGCAAATAAGAGCTTCAAAAATCCTATTCTAAATTGTTCATGCACAAATGAATATATTATTCTCGAATATTTTATAAATTTCAATGAATATCATTCATTGAAATTCTTTAGGTTCATTCTCTGTGTTTGCATCTTTCTTCCAAAGAGAATTAGAGAAGGTTTTACTTTTTTTTGCTGCTTCTTTTTCTAAGCGCAACGTGTAAAAGAAAAAGCTACTAGATTTTATTGCAAACAGAAGATTCAAGCGCATCAATTTGTGTTGACACTGAATCAATCAGATTAATTTTTGATGCATATTTTTAAATCAATATTTCGGACTCATTTTTTACTTGATCTTGATTATTGATACAGTCGATTGATAAAGAAAATTTTCTCTGTCGATCTACACAAGGACGACATCTCTAAGTAGCTTGGTTTCTTTCAAGAGTTATGAGAGTTTCCTCGAAGACGTCAAGCCTAGCTAATTGACTTGACATAATCTGGGAAAGCATCTAGACATGTGTAATTCATCATGCTGAGTGGAATAATTATATTTTGTTTTTGAACTTGAAATGATCTCACATTGTTGTTTCAGTATTTGTTAATTTTCACAGTCTGTCGTTATATAGCATAATAAATCTACTTGTCACAAATATGAAGATAACAATGTGAGATCATTGTCAATCTCAAAACATAGACCGCTCTTCGACTCAGCATAGTAAATTACCCGCACCTAGATGTTTTTTCAAGTGATTCAAGGTCAATTAGTTGAAATTGAAGATCTCAAGAAAATCTTTATAACTTTTGAATAGAACAAGCTAGCAACGGTAGGCTGACGTATATCGAGAAAGAATAAAATTTTTTTTATACTTATCGATCATATTAATAATTAAGATTAATTGAAAAATGGGTTCAGAATATCGTTTTTAAAATTTTCACGAAGAATTAATCTGACTGATTTAGTGCTGGTCAATCAAGTAACAACACAGATTAATGCGCTTGAGTCCTGTCTTTATAATGAAGAAATCGCAGCTCTCTATCTTATTGCTGTGAGGAGACTATTCAAAAAACACATATGGCTCTTCTTCTTTTTTTTTGAAATGTATATTAGTTCTTACATTGAAATTTGAGCTCGAAAAAAACTAGTTATTATCCAAATTATTTGATTGACTTCTTCTAATCTATGCTTTTATGTTTTGAACTTTTTGGATTCGAAGAAAATATTGGTGGTTATTTATTTCTCTGAATTAGTAAAAAAAAAAGTAGATTCAAGAACCTACTAGTTATTATTTTATCAATCAAATATATCAATTGCAATAACTATAAATATTAGTATTCGATATTAGGAACAGGCATGTTTTAATATTATCCCATTTATTTTTTAATTATTAATTTGTTCTCAAGGAGTTAAAAGGATATGATTCATATAAATTGTATCATACTGATCACACTGTGTTAGTTAGTTTTACTTTTAGTAAACTCTCTTGAATTTGTAGTACGAAACATTATTTAGAAGATTACTAAGTATTAATTCCTTGCTGTCTTTGATGGAAAAAGATGCTACCGTATACTAGGTTACACTTGTACTTTGTGTCATGATCACGAATTGAAATAGCTGCGCAGAGGATATACTCGGAAAAAATTGAAAATTGTTTTCTATTTCCTAGTAAAATTAGCAAGATTGTTGAATTTTTAATACTCTTGTGACATATTTCCTTTTACACTACTATCCCCACAATTTAGAGATCGTTGGGCAACCTCCGGCCGTCAGTGATATAAACTCAATAAAATGATTCTTAAATTTATTGTTGTTACAAACAACACAAAGAAAAATTCACTAAAATTTTGGTAAACTTTTGCATTGGTATATATTCTAGTTTAGAGATTATCAACTTATACTTTGATAAACAAAACTTTTCAATATGATTATATCCTGTGCGATCAAGTTTCAAGTAACTTGAACTAATAAAATATAATACAAAAATAGTGGTAGAATTAGTATTGATTCTAGTGAGAATTGAATAAGTAAAGTTCATGTTGAAACATAAATTGTTCCTTAATATACATATATACTTTTGTCTCAATTCATGTTTATAGAAGGATTTAATTAATGACAGAATAAGACAAATCGAGTCAAACAACATTCCAATAATCCAGTTAAAGAGTCAAGACTTAGAACATCTTATTTTTAAGATGATGGAAACCTGAAATAACAGATGCATATCACTAATTTTATTTGTAAAGTATATTATTTTTAATGAAATTTTTGCGAGAATTTCAGTACTAAACTAACCAATGCTTAGTTTCTACAATTACAAGGACGAGAATATGTTAATAATGAAGAATGCTAGCCAACTTTCTCTAAATGAATCTACAGGGATTTTCTGGAGATTTGGGAAGTGAGTTACCAGGAACTGGCTCGGAATTCCTTGAGAATCCATCATGACACTTATAACTATAGTAAATGGTTGTGTTCATTATCATTTACTATCGTATCTATATGAGACTCTCGTTAGAGCGAGGCGAAGTAAGGACGAGATGTCTCTCTCTTTCTTCTATTTCCATAAATAAAAAAAAAATCTAATTTATATTTTTAAAATCATACTCACTATTGTATTTCTTGCTGGAATTTATCTAAATAACGAATACAATTGAATTTCCTAAAGTACTACTTACTGTTATAAGTCGTAAGATTTGTCTTAATAAAATAATACAAATTGTATTAAGTTAAATAACATTTCCTGCACCAGTTTTTGTTTGGACTCATCTAAATAAATAGAATATAATTCTTTTTAAATTGATACTTTTCTTGTAACTAATCTTATGATTCACTTAAATAAAAATAAAAGTAAGTATTTATTTTTATAAATAATACTGACTGTCTAAGTCATGGTTGAAACGAATCTAAAAACATAGAACTAATATCTTTCAGTTGATGCTTACGTTGGTAATTGTTTCTTACCAATGATCTAAATAAAATAAAACTAATTTTGATAAAATAGCACATACCGTTACAATTGCTGTTGAGCTTAACCTAAATGAAGAGAATATAATCTGATTTTGAAAACTACTATTTACCATTGTTGTTGTTGTTCAAGAGATTTGTCTACATGAATATAATAGACATCATTTTCTAACCTAACCAGATTTAACCTTGGATCGTACAGTATGAATCTGACAACATCCGATTATCGTTATGATCTTCATAAGATTCTTTCAATTGGAAAGTCAGTTTTGACTTGAATCCAGTCTAAGAGTCGCAACGGCATATGTTGCAAAGTCTGGAAATTAGGTAGGAAAATTTTGAAGAAAAATTAAGAATTGTAAAATTTATTCTGATATAAATTTTTACGGTCAACTCTGCATAAAAATGAATGATGGAATCATGATTAATTAAAATTAAAACATACGTTGCTGAGATCAGTGATGCGTACCACGCCCCGGAGGATGAAGCTCTCGCCTCTTTGATAGTATGCCCGCTGGGCGGCCGTACTTTAATCACACTAGCTGCTAAATTCTGTTATTATGAATCTTTTAATAAAGAATATACATCAAACACTGAGAATGTAAGGGAAGGGATTTAATTATTAACAGACTCGTTCTCTATGAGATACTGCCAGGTCTATTACCTAATTTTGAAACTCATTTTTTACACTTATAAATTAAATTCTAATTAATATTGACTAAAAATTATCCTGATAATATATCGACCTAAATCATAACTTAGTGAATTTAATTGTGACGAGCATTATATTTATATTTACTTTCAAGTTAAACTTGAGCGAATTTAACTGCAAAATAAATTATAATGGAAACGAGCACTCTATAATTGTACATATCAGGCGATGCATAAAGAATGATCAGCTTTTGCTCTGTCTCTTTGAAAATCTTAGAAAGTTTGTTAGCAAAATCACTCTCAAACAAAAAAGATAAAGAATTTTCTGCTCTGCAAGAATATATGTTTGTTGACCAGAAAATATTGTCCTTTCTTATATAAAAAAAGAAACCAAAACTGAGGCAAAAATCAGTCCTGTATTTGGTAGCATCGTTTTCGAATTTTTTCTTCTCGTTCAAATTTAGGTAATTAAAATCTTTTTCCTAGATCGATGCATTCGTGAACACAATGCGCATTCTATAATAATAAAGTAAATTGAAAACTTTGTTTGTTTTGAAGTCCATCAATATGAAAATGAATTTATAGAACAATAAAGTTTTCTTTAGCACTCGTTTTCAACGTGGTCTGGATTAATCTACAAAATAACAATCTTGTCATTCTCTTTTCAATGCATGCTTTAGTACAGTTTTTCTGGCATACGACTCCTTTTAATATTATGTTCAACATATGTTGCATATTTTCATTTTAAACTAAAAATCATTTCGACAGTTACTGTGGTGATTTCTTTTTCTTGTTTTATCAAAGATATTATTTATTCATTTCAGTCAAATCTTTTATACGAATTCAATTTTTTTGCAAATTTGTAGTTTGTATCGAACGATCGAGTAAGTTTTGTAGAATATTTTCATGCACAGATGAAGGGTCGCTATTGATACATCAGTCAAGAAAAGTCTTCAAACTTCAGAATTAGAACTAGTTTTATTGTTTACTGTGGTAGTATTGATTTTCATATCTGTTTCTGTTTAGTCAGTTTGCATATAAAGACAATGATTTTTTAATTAACAGACTTTATATTCTTCTAGAGATGGTCTGCTGAAAATCTGCACCAGTATCGACCCGCTGTTACAATTTTTAGCTATAGTACAATATTATACCACAAAAATTATAGAGTTGTTTATACGAAACATCCTCAAACTTTTTTTTTTTGTATAATTTATTTTCGTCAAATTCTAACGAAATTTCATTATGTATTCAGTGTGCAGCATCAATTAGGATCAACAGGAACGTAGCTCGAGTCTCGATAAGAAAAACAGGAAAATAGAACAGGTAGATCGATAGTAAACCGTTAGATCAATACCAGAGTAGTAAAACTGGTAAAATATCGGTAGATCAGTCGATTGCTGATATCACTTTTATGTAATGAATAACGTGCTTTCATTGCACTTGATTTGTTTTCTTGCACCGAAATATAAACTAAAAAATAAATTTACAAAGTGATAGAAAACACTTAGCACTTTCAACATTTGTAGTTATGTTTTTAAAAATATGTATTTTTAGTGATAATACATCTAAAGCACGGTGTGTAATTATCTATTTCCGATGATAAATACGGGATTGCCTAAAAGTAAGGGAATAGAGAGTTTTTTCGACTTTTTCGTTGCATACAGTCAGTCAGTCACCATTTTTACACCACATATACTAGATCATACTAGTAAAAGACGTAGCATATGATCAGTCTTTGAATATAGTAAATTGTTCAAAACCATACGAATGCATCTTATTATTCTTCTGTGATTGTAAGCGAAATTCGATGCTTTTCGAGTTCTATATTTGTTACTGTTTATCTCGTTCTGTGACATGAAACCGCTTTAACTAATTTTGACTTCTTTTAGGCTAAATCAATACAAAAAGTAATTAAATTGGATTCATTTCATAGATCGAGATAAGCAGGCAAAAATATAAAGCTAGAAAAACATCGCACTCCTCTTACAGTCACAACAATCAAGCAATAGGATTTTTTCGTACGCTTTTAAACAAATTACTGCATTCAGAAACTAATTATATGCTACATCTTTTAATAGTATCATCTGATATCTGTGATGTCAATATGAGGCCTAACTGATCGTCTACAAGAACGAAAGAGACAAAAGTTCTGTATTTCCTTATTTTTTGGTCATTTTGTACTTATGGCATGTGATGTAAAGTTCTTGACATAATGTCAAATATGGTTAAAGAATGTTGCTAAGTTACATTTGAAACAATTGTTTATTATTGAAAAGAGTAATGTTTGAACTTTAAGCTTTGTAACAAACCTTTTTTTTTACGACAAAATATGCAAAAGAAGAGCAATCGAAGAAAATGTCTCTAAAAGCATTCTTCTAATTTCATCATACAACAACATCATCCTCTATTTTTATTGTTTTTTCTTTAATAGTGCAAAAAACATTCTAAAAAAACACATCCTTTTTTATCTTGATAGCAAAATATTATCTTTTGTAAATTATGAAACGTAATTTCTATTTACCTTCTAAGATCTCACATATTCAAAATAAATAACGCCATAAAAACAGAGAATTGAATCAATGCATGATTTAGAACGATGGTAACTGATATTTTTTCAAATAGACTATTCTTACGAAAATATTTATTTAACAATAACTTCATTTTTTTCATCTTTGCTTTTAATTACACTGCCAAGAGTGCATGTAAAATTTAATAATATGTCTTATATAAAAATTTACTGAGAAGAATTGATTCATTTTAAAAGATAAATGTATTACTTAAATTCGAAGTCAGCAACATAACTTAATTGCGTCTGACATTGTAACAAAGACTTCCGTAACACATGTTATTTAATTCTTTTTGGATTCTTCAGACAAGTAACCTTGTGAGTCCAACTGGAAAATTACGATTTGATTGCCATACAAATTATATTAAGTCTGCAATAGTCATTTTTTTTCTTCTAAGAAAAGAACTAAATTTTACTTTAATTACTCTTAAATTTATTCAATTTTGTTCTATAGTATTTTTCACGGCAAAAATTTAATATTTATATGTATTTTATCACATAAGAAGAAAATATGAATGAATCTGTAGGGTTTCTACCAGTTTTCTGGAAAAAAATTGTTTTTTTTTAGTTTCAATCGTCTAGTTAGATGTAACATGGTCGAAAACGATCTGAGGTAACAATCAAAATTTGTTTTGATATAAAAAGGACGAAGATCCGGGTCATTTTTTAGGGACAATTCAAGGAATATAAAGGATATTCCATAATAACTTAGAATATATTGTTAATAATACTTTTTATACTTCGGCTTCATGCAGAAAGTTGAAATTTTTATCACATATATATCTGATTCAAGATCTTTTATTTCTGAAAGTTTCACCCTTCTATCTGAAATTAATAGTGAAATACATCGACAAGACTAAAAAAAAAAACATAAATTTTCGTACTTAATTTTTGCATATTTTTACTGTGAAACCATTGCAATAGTCGAGCACGAATATTTATGTATTTCATCACTAACTTTAGTTAGAGAGCTGAAACTTGCAGAAAAAAAAAGATCTCGATCAGATATCTATGTGATAAAAATTTCAGCTCTCTATAGCTAGACAAAATATAAAAAATATGATTAACAACTTATCATGAGTTATTATAGAAGACCGTTTATCTGTGTAGAGTGTTCGTAAAAAATGATGTGGTTCTTCACACTTTATATGTCCGAAAAGATTTTAATTGTTACCTCAGATCGTTTTTGACGATGTTACGTCTAATTAGATAATCAAAATAAAAAAAAAAAAATTTTCTTTCAAAATATTGGTATATAATACCCTTCTTCCAGCAAGTGGTAAAAATTCCATGGATTTACCCATATATATATTAGTACCTATTTAATCATAACTAGTGTACTTATCATTAAAATATATTAAGTTGAATTTAAAAAGGATATTTTGGTATTTAACTAAAATATGATCATTAAAACAGTTGTGTGATATAAATTCGAAGGACGAAAGTGAACTTTTTAGAATACACAATAACCACATTTTTATTTTGGCGAATAAGCTAGAAAGTTCATTCACATTCTCAATATGCAATTATATTTTCTATATAAAAAAATGACAAAATTGAAAGATATACACTATGAGTACTGATGTTATTTTCATCTTATGATCAAATATTTAATATAAAGAATAACTATGATAATCCGTTACGTTTACTTTTACATTAGCGAACAACAACTTTATTCATTATTTCGACATTTTACGACCATCTTAGCAACAAAATGCGAATGCAAGGTCCTATATCAAACATGTCATATTACGAAAAAAAAGTGTGTCTTAAAAGATTAAACAAGTGTCGGACTGATATAATACTCTTGTAAAATTCTGATTGAACAATTAGTTTGAATGTTTTAGTCATATTTGTTTTTCGTACAATAAAACAAATATTTCAAATGAGAGAAAGTACTCAAAAAGTGCAAATATAACATCGTATCTTGTTTAAGTACTTTTACTTTTCATTTTTACCCCAAGATATTTTATGTTTTCTGGGTCCAAATGTTCTAAAAATACTATCTTAATTAATTTTCAGTTTAAATCTCTTTTTCTTTCTGTTTCATAATAGAAGATCAATTTTGAAAAAATAAAAATACAAAACTCATCTTATCACAAATACATAAGAATATTAATTGAATTAGTTGAAGCAAGATTTTTCTTTCGTTTGTCATTTACGAAAACGACAGATGTGCACAAGAGCTCTCTATAAAAGATAAGAGCTTTTCAATCAAGGTAAATTTTATTAATTAAAATCTATTCATGGCATGCGCCTTTGGTATCAAGCAAGCATTGGAACAATAATGATAACATTTCTGCATTCAAAACTTATTATAATGCTGCAGTGAATATAAATAATATTTATATGCATTGTAATTAAAACTTTTGACATATTCGATAACTATGTTCAACATTATTTGATCAAGCAGGAAATCTGCAATTGTTCGATTACCAAAGAAATGTCAAAGTGCCAAGTTTTTATTTGCTATGATTTCAAATTTTCTATAAGAGATGTCAAGTTGTTTGACAAAAAAAAAAGAAATTTTTGTATAGTATGATACATTCATTGGTTAAGTTTTTTTATTAAACAATTACTTGACCGATACATTAAGTCTTATTGATCGCTTGGTTTGGCAGTTGTCGATGATTAATTTGTCTAACTGTGCTGAGATGTCGCGTCAAATCATCAGTATGATGATGAGGATAAAGATTGCCCTCAGTTTTTCCCATAATACAATGCATCGACGATAAATATGTAATATTATTAATAACATTTCTCTGCGATATAATTTTGAAGCAAGTAAAAATAAATAGAATGAAATAAATGGACAAATAAAACGAAACATATTTGCTGTATATACAACGAATATTATACGTGATTCATGTTCAAGTGATGCATTAATATCATAATTGTTAGTTAAAACAACATAAAACATTGATATTGTATATGGAGTACTTGAAACAACATAAGCAAAAACTTGTACAAGTAACATTGCTAATACATGTTGATCTTTTATTCGTGTTTGTCGAGTTTCATTAATTGGTTGAATCAAATTACCAACAATAAATGGATGAATTTGTCGACGTCGTTGTCGTAATCTAAGATTACGAAATATTAATAGAGAAAAAAGAAACATTAGACCAGGCGGTATTATGCCAATCATAATAATACTATAAATAAGTTCATAATGTGCTATCAATCCGGTAAATCCACACACATTGTCTTCAAAAGTTATCCAAACCGGTACATGAAAAGGTATAATAAGCCAAATAACAATAATAGAAGGAATGACATATCGACGAGCAATACGTACAGTAGAAAATTTTCGAAGATAAGCATTTGTTGAGCAGAGAGCAAATCGATCAAACGATGCCATGAGAATTAAATAGCGAGATATTTGGAGAGCAGCATTTATTACATAACCTTGGAACTTGCAAAATAGTATTGTTTCTTCGATATGACGACTTTCCATGTAGAGTAATGGCATAATGGCAACATTCAGTGCAATTGCATTAGAAAATGCTGAAACTAAAAAATCTAGAATAAAAAAAAAAATAATCATTTCATTTGTTTTAAACATCCTTCTGTTACTTACAATTATTGCAGGATGTTGTCCGTAAATTCTTTCGAAGAAAAAGCACTACATTGAGAGCGTTACCAATATTGCCAAAAATTAACATAAATGGATAACCATAAAATATCAAGACTTTCGTAACTGCTATTAATGATGAATTTGTTTGATATGATGATAACATTTCTTATGTTTTATGTGTTCTCTTTTCTGCAAAAAATACAAACAATGAAGACATATATCGAAAGTTCAGTTCTCATGTTTTCTTGTTTTGCATTTCTTTCAATATTCTCTCATGTATGTTTGAGACTTAGATGCTACTATGAATTATAATTAAGGATATTGGCAAAAACGATTCTTTTTCTATTGTTTAAGAAAATAAAAAATCGCAAAAGAAAAATGTTCTCTGACAATATAATCATTGATCTATTATTCATATTATGAATATTCCTTATAGCGAATGTGTGATGAGCGTTCTTAATAAAAATCTTTCAATATAAACTTGAGAAAAATCTCAATGTAAAATACGATGAATTTCTTTTTGTATTTTGAATAAAAAGATTCTAACTCTGCCTATGTCGGTTTGTAAAGTATTAATCGTACTTAATGCACGTTCTGTAGCGCAAAACAGACAATTCTAATGAGAGTACCTGATATTACAAACAAAGAAAATATCTTTGAGATGGTTATAGCATTTTCTAGACGAGACGTGATCTAACTTTACTATAATTAATTTCATCATTCATTAAAAATTGTTTTGGAAAAGACAGACAAGAAAACTTTCATCACCTGTTATTATGCTCTGACGCATTAATAGCTTTAATCTTAACAAGCATTTTTTATCTGTAGTTGTTCACTATCAAATTAATCTATTTTAGATTTCTCATAGGAGCTTTCATCAATGATTTCGAAAATTAAATAAACTAGATGACCTTCGAGTTTCACACGATTTCGAAATACGATACGAAGTACTTCGTCGTTATAAATCGGAAAAGTTACGTTTCTTTTAACCTGTTGATCAAAGTCACACTGACAGTGAAAAGTATTCATTCTAAAATTCATTATTGAGAGAACTCTATCAATCGATATGTTTCTAATGAATACTGTCGACTAATACCTTGATTCTCTTTCTGATTCATTATCTATCATCAGCTGTATTTATACTTGTCTTAGCTATAAACAAAGAGAAGAGTAGTAGTTAAATTTTGTTGCTGTCATCGTTTTGATTAGTTTGAAACTTAAATAGATCCTAGGTCTTCAAAAATTTGTCCTTTTGAAATGATATTCGTAAGCAGACAGAATGCTCAAGGAAGGATTGAAAAAGCAATGGCGTTGTTTCGATCTCAATGTTTGTCTATCGTGTTTCAGCGAGTATTCTTCTGAATTGCTGTTCTCGAGACTATTGAGAGACAAAGTGACAGCTCTTTACACGTGCATCAAGAAAACAAAGAAAACTCTCGAAGGACTACATAAATGTTGTATTCCGCACCATATTTAAAGAAAAAGAAACTTGCGAAAGACTACATGCAATAGTCACAAGAAGTTCTGCTATCGTGTAAAAAATATAAAAACTTCAATTCTTTTGTCTGATATTTTCACTACAAATAGAGCTCAGTAAACCATAATCGCAAGAGGCAATCCGAAATTGATAGGCCTTAACGAAAAGAACTGACGATGAAAACAGTGCTTGTTTTCCAAGGACTCACAAAAGGCTTTTTTATACTTCTAATTTTCCACTGTTTGAATGCGTTAATTTTCGTTCTGTTGTTAACTAATAAAGATTCACACATCTATATTGTGTTACAAATAGAGTACTTCAATCCGCTGTAATCTTGAGTAATGATAGCGCATTAATTATTTGAACTAATTAGTTTTAGCATGGATCTTTTATCCATCGATGGCTGCGATCGTGAAACTTTGAGAAAAAACTTGATTAGAGTAGGACACGCACTGGTGAAAATTTCAAGACTAATAGTTAAAATCGGTCAGGTATATCATTCACTTTTCGACGATTCCCATCATCTTTGATATAAAGATTACTGTATAAATTAGGCAAACTAAATCTGTTTAGATTGGTTTTTTTAATGATAGGAACAGCGTTGAGCTATCAAGAGAGGGGTTCCACGACATGAAATTTGTTTTCTATGCGTAGGTATTCTCGTCTGGAGAAAAAATCTATATTGACCTTCTAGCATCTTTGGATGAAGTTAAGAAAAGGAACTTTCTGTAGAAGATTAGACAAAGGATGTTGTTAGTTCGATCTCGATGTATTGATCTCGCAGTTCAACCAACTTTTTCTAACGTTTCGTTCTTAAAGTAATTGCGACAAGAAAGAGCGAGTTTCAATATTTTTCTTTTAATTATCTTAAAACGGGAAAAAGCAACAAATCTTCAAGACTTCATCTTTTTAGGGTGCTATTCGTCAGTGAACAGAACATTCTCTAAAAGATCGGAAAAATATAGAATCGATTTAGTCTTGATACTGTCACGTACCATTTCTGTTCTCGAGATCATCGCGACAGAAAATGACAGCTTTGAATGTATACTAAGATAGAGAAAAAAGAAAGAGAGAAGATTCGTGAAGAACTACTTAACTCCAATGCTTTGCACTGCAACAAGTAGAAAAAAGATGAAGCCCTAGGCGATTCTTACATAAGAATAGAAAATTTTTTCACATGGAAAATCAGTATTTCTGAAAATCATAAGTCAACATACTTTACTTTATTAACTTATCTTGTTGTCTTTTTGTTAACGTTTTAATTTCAAATACATTCTGCTTCGAAAAGATCACATCAAATTAGTTTTTTTCTTAAGTAAGTATTGTAAAAGTTAAAAATTTAATATATCAGAAAAAAATTATTTCAACATCATTTTAACTGTTCTTAATGATGAATAGTCGTCTATCTATATAATATATATTCACTTTTATACAGTAAAGTGATAAAAGCAAAAGAATAAAATAGGCAGATGATCAGTATTATTATACCAAAATATTTCATTTCTCGTATATAATAGAAAACCTAAACTCTACCGAATGTTCAGACTTGTCAGAAGGTGTCAAGAAAATAATGTTTCTGTTGCCGAAAAAAAGAAAAAGTTTGCTTTCAATATATTTATTCGTACACTTAAACTTTTCATCAAAATTTAGATTCTACGGATCTTCTTATTATCTGTCAGAATAAAACATTAATCATGAAAGATGAAAGACAAACATACCAAACAATTATGGTAATGATTGATAAACTCTTGAGGAGCTTTTCAAGCTAATATAATTAAAATGGTTATACTTGGTAAACTAGAAAATTCTTATTTCAGTTAGATAATAGTATCGTTGAACCTAATATTGCTATTTTACAATAAAAAAAACAATTATTTATCTTGTTGAATCTTGGAGATAATATTTAGGGAATAAAGTAAATATAGAAATAACCTAAGAGATATTTGAAATAAATTATTTCATATTCATGACTAATGTGTTGAATATAGTCAAGTGATGTATGCAAATTAGTTTTTTGACAGTGAATTATATAATGTCCTTTAGATTATGAAGTACGATGACCTCTGCATAGGTGTTTAGGAACAAAAAACATTTGTTTTAATTAAAACTAGTATTATATATCCAATGGCCGACTTTCATTTTCTATTTTTGAGATCTTTCATAACTATTTTAAATTTTGGTTCAGGTCTCACTCGATAGAGAATTGAATTCTTTACAAAACTGAAAACATGTTGTTCGAAAAGATTTTTTTCTATCGAAATAAAAGTAACGAGAAAAACATCTATAGAAAATTGTTACAAACGGTTTTATTGAAATTTGAAACTTGCTCAAATATTCTAGGTGTGATCATCTAATGTTTGCTGTAACTTTCAAAACTTGTAGAACATATATATATATGAATGTTTGAGGAAGAAAATTTTCAAATGACATCAGTTCAAGTACCGAAAAACATCAAGAGAGTAAACACTTTATTTTTCTTGATTTTCTGTCAGCTGTTAATAAAAAAAATAACATCAATTCAATTAAAAACTGCAGGCAAATCGAAAACATCACATTTTTCCAGTTATTTTGATAGATTTTATCATCTAAATGTACGAATCATCTTCTTGTAAAGACCAAGTTCTACTTACAAACCTAAACTATAAGAAAATACAGGGTGTTCCAAAAGTCGTGTCCACTTAAGAACTGCGTATAACTCCATTACTTAAGGCCTTCCTCCTCATAAATCGATCTCAGCCCAGATACGTTCAAATCGCATGAAATTTTCAGGATATGTTGGGCCTGGAGTGAAGAAGCTATGGTAAAATTTTCAACCCTGTACCATGATGTTCGAGGAAGATAATGACCAAACAAGGGTCAAAAATATCTGATTTGGCATCCCAAATTTTTCTGTCCAGTCTCATTCTATATATTTATTTTTTTTTGTTGGAAAGAGCATGTCAAGATGCAGTGCATGGTAGAGCCCTTTTTTTTTTAATTCTTACTTTTTAAGTGTAGAAAAGGGATCACAAGTTCAATGACTCAAAAAATGGCGCTCTAATTATATAAGTGTCTATATATATAATAAAAACAAAGCTTAATTGAAAAAAAGGATTCTACCATGCACTGGATCTTGACATGCTCTTTCAAACAAACAAAAATTTAAATACATCACATAGACCTGGACTGAGAAATTTGGATTGCACGTTTGACATATCATGAACTGAGAAAAAACGAAAAAGATTTTCGGTTTTTTTCAAAAAAACAGCTTATTTTTCGAATCGGGGATGACGAAAATCTTCAAAAATTTTTGGAAAAAACGAGGTGCTGAGTAAAAATTTTTGTCGTTTATGAGAGATCAGATCACGGACTATCTTCCCCTGCATTTATCTTAATTTCGATCATTCTGACGAAAAGTAACTTTTTTTGAGAGGGGGAGGCCTTAACCAGCTTAATCTAATAGTTTTTTTTTATTTGGAAGAGGAGGACATAAAGTTCTTTTTTGTTCGAGACAAAGTTCATAAATACTCTTTTAAGGCTATCACTTCTAACTACAACATAAAAATGTAGCATTTTTTACATGTCAAAAACATGGTATTTTATGTTTTTTCTATATTTAAAATTGAATTTCTATCCTTGTTCGGGACTTTACATCATGGTCATCTCGGAGTATTGCTTTATCAGCATTCTTTCGATATTTTCTTGTGGAAAGAATGTATCCATACCGAGTCTAATGACAGTAAGAGCCACAAAATCGCTCGATACATTGATTTTACCAATTATCCAAGTTCTCAATGTATGGGAGAAAAATGGCTTTTCGGAAACGTGCCAGTTACTGGATCTTCTTCAAAAAATGTCAAACAGATGATTGTAGGACAGCGATAATGGTTGATAATAATGTAAAGTCCCGAACAGGGATAGAAATTCAATTAAATATAGGAAAAACATTAAATACCATGTTTTTGACATGTGAAAAATGCTACATTTTTATGTTGTAGTTAGAAGTGATAGCCTTAACAGAGTATTTATAAACTTTGTCTCGGACAAAAAAAGAACTTTATATCCTCTTCTTCTCAATAAAAAAATTATTAGATTAAGCTCATTAAGTAATGGAGTTATACGCATTTCTTAAGTGGACACAACTTTTGGAACACCCTGTACTTACAATCTAGGCACAAAACATTGAAAACCAGACCTTTTTTGAATAACTGTTGCTTTTTAATTTTTTAATGTAAACTTAACAGCAAATTGAGAAAATCAGTTCTTTCCCCCGCCTCCCACCCTCATCCTTGAAAAAAGTTCTATTCGGACAGGGCTCGTACATTATTTTCGACTGATTCCAAGCCATCTAAATATTTCAACAATTTAACTGAATATGCGCACTCTTCTTATTCAGAGTTAAAGTCTGCCGTATTCGATCGTACCGTTTTCAGTATTGAGATAGGAGTTTCGCTGGTATATAAATTATTTTTCATAATGCACTCACAAGCATCTCAAGACCATCTCTCTTCTAAAAAATGTTGATTTTAGGCTGAGTACATTCAAATCACACGGAAATTTCAGGATGTGTGAAAGCAATAGTGGATAGACTATAGTAAAGTTTTCAGTCGTATATCATGATGTTTTCAGGAGATATTGAGAAAACAAGGATAGAAAATAGTTCGTTAGAAACCTACGATTCTCTAAAGGCCGTGATTATACATGTACAAAGTGTCGGAAATTCAAGATTTTAGTTACTTTTATTTTCGATTTAATTAGTGTCATTGGACAAAACACACCGGTTGACCTATGACAACTACTTTTCCGATTTGTGGAAACAAACTTTTTCTGAAAAATATTCGAAAAAAAGACTGAACTTTAAATATAATAATTAGAGTCGTCGATTATTACATATATGAAATTATTTTATTATTTTTCACTTTGTAGAATATTATAAGGGTTATTTTCTGATTCTGTGGGCTAAATTGAGCAAAAACTTTATGTACAGAACCATGTAATAACCCTTTAATATTCTACCAAAAAAAAATTTCATATTTGTAATAATGGACGACTCTAATTATGATATATATAAAAACTAGTCTTGTTTTTCAATATTTCCAGGAAAAATGTGTTTCCAAAAAATCGGAAAAGTAGTTTTCATTAGTAAATCCGTGTGCTTTATCCAACAATATTAAATAAATCGAAAACGACAATTTACTAAAATTTGTAGTTGCTAGCATCTTACTTAATAGTTTTTGTCTGCAAGAGCATATATTAGCTCCGGGCATGACGTAGTCAATTCTTCTTTTTTTTTCAAATTCTTACTTTTCAAACGGAGAAAACCGAAAAAAAGTTGACGGTCTTGAACAGCTTTTTAAAAAAATGACGCTTTTATTATAAAAACATTCTTTTATATGATCATAGCATTCTATCATGCTGCTCATCAGCCATGCTCTTTCAAACAAAAACAAAATATATAAAATGAGGGTCCGCAGAGAACTGTGGGTTGCACAATCAAAAGAATGCATTAGCAGAGAAAAGGCAACAATAGATTTTCCACTTTTTCTTTAAAAAATTTTTCAACCAGAAAATGACGGAATTCATCTAAATTTTTTGAAAAAAA
>CAJNOP010000094.1:150762-312546 GCA_905250075.1 Rotaria sp. Silwood1 | reverse complement strand
TTGATTTCTCAATTCTGGATAGGTCACCTTATCCGACAGGGTCCTTTCAAATTTGCTGCACTTTACATTAGAACGATTAATAACATAATAAAATCACGTTATTGAATTGATACAACATTGATGGTTGCTAATAGTCTCTGTACAGATGCATCTGTTCATGATATCCATGTATAACTTGCGCTGAAAAAACTTAATGATGGGAAAATTGTAAGAGGTAATTGCTGAGAAAACGAAATAAAACAGAATCATATGATCTCTATGTTTGTATTTATAATTATAATGCTATATGCTAGATAGTTTTTCGTTCTTTCGATCTATTCTTGATAATGAATTATGATTCGAAAAACTATTCGATCCATGATGAAAAAAATAGTAGAAGCTACAATCTCTTGAAACTTAGGTTCTTTACATTTAACATACAAATTCTTGTACGTTTTTATTCGAATATTAAACAGAAAGTGCACGTGTGATTAAATAATTCTGATTGACTGTTTCCTTTAGTTTCAGTTGTAATATGCTAAATACTTTCAAAAAATAACTACATTGGTTCAGATAATTAAACTGAAAAACGTATCTCAATGGCCTGTTATGTTATAATAATTAGTTTTTATTAATAAATATCAACCGAGTTTATTATATACTAATACTTTATTTTTTTCCGACAATTAATTGTGAAGTTGTTCGATTAAATAAATTTGTCGACATATTGAGCAGATAGTAGATTTTTTTGTTGAATATATATTTGTCTTATGTTAAAATTAATGTTTATGATAGACTGTGTATATAACACAATTAGAAAGAACAATATATGGAATACTTGTCGCAATAAATTAGTTCAAACATATACTTGGGGTTAGCTAAAAGTAGTCAAAGACGTACTTAATTGCTGTGTAGAATGCTTGAAAAAATTTTTTTATTATATTCAGTGATTGTACGAACAATGCTCTACTTTGCTATGACATTCGGTCATTCTTCAACTGATATCATAATAGTAATATTTCGACAAGAGCTATTTATCTATGATATGCGACGATTATACTAATGCCCATGTAAAAAATAAAAGGTTGGTTGAATACTTTCTCAATAACTTTTGATAAAAACAAGTCAAAGAGTTTCAATTTTCACTATTCGAAAGAGGAGATGAAGATACATCGAATCAATATATTCTAGGGTTTCCTAGTGTGTCGTTTAATCAGTTTTCTAAGTGCCGAAAAAATAGATTTTTATCAAAAACGGAACAGCAAAATAAAAGAGATATTTTTTCACAGTAATTGTCACAGCAATCAACTAGTTTCGACTCAAACTCCCATAACTTCTGAATGATTAATGCGAAACATGCAAATCTTGTGACTTTTTGTAGATATTCCATTGACGGATCAAATACATACGTAACAATTGAAAATTCGCTGCAAACCTTTCACGAGTTACATTTGTTTTCAAAGAGGTCGATCAAAAACTTTAAAAAAAAAGCAGGTCAAAAAATCCTATCACATACGATTTGATATATCGTCATTTCCTCTTTCTAAAGATCAAATTCGCAGCTTTATATCTTGTTTCTATCAAAAGTTATTCAATAAATATCCAATCGTCCTTTTATTTTGTATATAGGCATTCGTATAATCGTCACATACCATAGAAAGATAACTCGTGTCGAAATTTTTATATTATGATATTAGCTGAAGGATGATCAAATACCATAGAAAAATAGAGCATTATTTGTGTTATCACTGCATATGAAAAGAAAATCTTTTCAAGCTTTCTATATGAGAACAAAGTATCTCCATCACTTCTTTTGAATAACCATAAGTTCATGTGGAAATGTGACTCTACACATGCGTGAAAACATAGATAAGCACAACCCTATATAATTTCATATGATTCTTTCTTCAGTCGAAGGAATATTGTAAAAAGCTCTAATTTTTGTCCAAAATGATTATCATGACCATTAAAATCATGACCATTAAAATCATGACCATTAACGTCTGTACAAAGTTTTTCATGCAACCTATTTTAGTATTTTAATTAAAACAATCTCAACGCGAACTATAAGAGGATGTAGATGTAGCTAGCCTGTATGTTCACGCTCAACTATACCGAAATTTCATCATTATTATTCAGCAGCCATACAATAAAAATCAGTTGTTTATATACGTTGTATATTTTCATAAATTTTCTGTTTATTTATTTTTCAATTATACAGATATGACAAATAAACACAAAAAAAGACTGAAAAATTCAATTAAGTTGTTGCCGGTGTTAATTTCAATGGTTGAATACATGCACTTAAATGTTTCACAGTTATTTCAATTGTTGAATGAATTTCCTCATCATCACATTTAACTTCCTTAAAAATTAAAACAAAAAAAGAAAATATTCAGAACTAGATAAAGAAAGTTTTTCAAAATAACAAACATACAAATGATTCGAGATCAATTGTTGCTTTTTTATCATCAATAGTGACAAGTAATTGCTGTTGATCTTCAGACAAAGTAACCATTGTTGAACCATACATGTCGCTTAATGTTTCTTGTAAACATTCTCGAACGTGTTTTTTATTTACTTGAATTGGCGTATCTAAATAGTAAGCAAATAGTACAGGGGTCTACAAGACGACAGTTTCACTCCT
Source organism: Rotaria sp. Silwood1 (assembly GCA_905250075.1). Lineage (NCBI taxonomy): Eukaryota > Metazoa > Rotifera > Eurotatoria > Philodinida > Philodinidae > Rotaria > Rotaria sp. Silwood1. The sequence continues at coordinate 309,920 of CAJNOP010000094.1, read as the reverse complement.
TTACACTGATCTTCATTATCAAAATTTTCCTGATGAATTTTATGAGATATTTAGATAAAATCAAGGTCTGTAGTTCAACACACTATCAACTCTATCGGCTAGTCAATAACAGATGCTTACTATAAGTAATAGTTTGAAAAGAAAACATGAAAATGCAAGAGAAATTCAACGTTACTTTGATAAGTCTTGGTTTCGGTTATATTTTCCGAAAAACTGTTTGAGAGCCAGCAGAAAAACAATGAATCGACTCATGTGCGCTTCAACCTTTTCCTGATACCCTGTTTTTTTTTGTTTAAATTTTTATCCTAATGCTCTTTAGGGATGTATCAAAAAAAGTAAATTTAATTGAATCATTCATTTTATTATTTAGATACCTATCTTATTGTCTTCAATTTGTATTTTACAAGTTAAAATATTGCTTTTCTATTGTCCGAATGAGTTTTTGATTAAATTCATTTTTCCATATATCTCTGAAGACGACCAGAAGTCAAAATTTGAACAGAAAAAAAAGACTGGTAGAAAAAACTTGAGAGGAACAAAAGTTGAAGTATCGTTTTTTTTTTGTGCAGCCAAATGAAGATTATTCTTTCCAAAAACCGTCAAGTGTCAGTAAAAAATGGTCATAAACTCGATCTAAAGAATAGTGAGTTTTGGTATTCATTAAGTGGGTCATTTTTTCTAGATTCTTAAAAATAGCTAGTTTTGTAGAGCTTACTAAATTAAATCGAACAGTGTAGAAGAGAAATTGAGTTGAAGTTGCTTTTCAAAAAAAGAAATCAAGTGTATAATTGTAATTCATTTTGCTACACGCGAAATAATAAGGTTATAGTCTAAGAACTAGAAGATCCCAAACATATATGAAATAGTATTCTAAATGAATAATTTTTTTATAAGAATGTAACCGCAAGAAAGACATCTCAAAATAACGTTGAATTAATCTTCCTCTTCAATGTTTGCTTTTCAAATTGTTACTTATAGTTAGCACCTGTTATTGACTAGCTGCTAGAGTTAATAGTGTATTGAATTGCAGACCTTGATTACGCCTAAAATCTTATGAAAATATCTCATCAAAGTGATCAGAAAGTTATGATCTGTATATATAAATTAAGTTTTGGTAATGAAAATCGAAAAACAGAGAAAAAATTAAGGCTTGTATTTATTTGAGCAATAAAAAATATAGAATGAGCAATAATAAAAACATGATTTAGCAATAATTTTTGAGCAATAAAAAATGTTTATTTGAGCAATATTATAATATAAAATGAGCAATATTATGATATTAAATGAGCAATAAATAATTTATTATATAACAATATTAATTTCATATTTGAGCAACAAAAAAAGATAGAAGTGAATTATTTTTATTTATAATTTACAAGAAACAAAAAAGAAAAATGGGTGTGGGTGTGAGAGGGTCTGGGTGTGGGGTAGACATCGGCGTGATCAACATTTTTTGGTCACGGTCACGTCACGGTCACGATCAGTTTGGTCACGGTTACGGTCACGGTCACGACCGTTGCCATCGTGACCGTGACCGTGAGTCACGGTAGCCATGCCAGTCTCTATACGAACGACTATTTTCTTTTTTCTCAAAACAGCATACCCTTCTCTTCCGATAGGAGGTCCCTATATTAGAAGGCTTTCCATAATAGAAGACCCCCTTGGAGAAATACGTGCGAGACTTAGTATAAGACTTTATTCAATTATCAAATTTTTCGAAAAATGACAACTTCAACCACTGGATTTACATCATAATATGCTTAGTTTTCAGAGTTTTCAGCTACAAAATTTAACTAAGTGTTTTCAACCTTTTATCTAGGCTTTTAAAATCCGAAAAATTCCTTCTCAAAGCATCAAAATCGCTTTGGCTTTCTGAACAATTTTTTTAGTTGCAATCTGTAGAAAGAAAAGAGACATTACCCAAGACCCTCTGGAAAACTTTTGGGATTAGACACAATAGAAAACCTCGGATCTTGGGTGTGGGTTCATTGTAGTTTAACACCCACACCCACACCCAAGAATCAGAAAATAGTGTGCTATGAGTTGTGCTTGAGTGATGTATAAAAGTTATATATAAATTTCATGAGGATAAGAAAACGTTTATTGTTGTAAAAAAACGAGTTATTATTGCCCTTTTATATACATTTTACGCTTCATTTTAATTAATTATTGCTCATTTCATGGAATTATTGCTCATTCCATCTAATTATTGCTCATTCAATATATATATTGCTTATTCAATATATATATTGCTCATTCTATATATATATTGCTCATTCTATATATTTATCGCTAAATTTGATTATTGCTCATTCTGTATTTTTTATTGCTCAATTAAATATAAGTCAAAAATTAATGTTTTTACGTCACTTTCTTCCTTTATTATAGAAAGTATCTTAGGATAAATTTATAAAATAAATATTTAAGTTCGTCAAATGATTCAAATAATTTTTAATGGTTTTTTTTTAAAGAAATAATTTGTCTCAAATTATGGACAATATTTATAATGGTAACTTCCTGTAAAAACTTCTTTATGTTATTTAAGCATTTAAAAGCTATCATCATGAAAATGTTAAAATAGTAGTTAATGAGAGATATTCAGAGTTTGTTTTCGTCATCAGCTTTAGGGACTCTTATGTTTAAACATGTAAAGATTATCTTTTTATGTTCATTCACATAATGTCTACATTCAAAAACTTTTATGTAAGAAAAAAAATTAACGATAAATTGAATAAACTATAGAAAAACTTCTTAGCTCTAACCTGTATTTCCTGGACAATCGCCTGATTCTGTTTTAAGAATAACTGTAACAACAGCATCTGCATATACATCGTTAACAGGACTTGATTCCCACTAAATAAACCACCATAAAATTAATAATAAATCAATATAAAATAAAAATCTTACTTCAAGTACAAGCATTTTATTTTCAAGAAAAATATTAATAGCACCAAATACTCGAATACCTGGCTTTTGTTTATCACCAACTTGTTCAAGTTCACCAGCTACTTGAGATAAATTTAATACCAAAGATCTATCGAAATCAGAAGTAGAAAATAGAACAATCTCTACGGAAGTAAAATAAAAAATACAATCTATTCTATTTATCTGGGATCATCTTTCTTCACTATATTTTTACTTGAACCTCCAGAAATGTTGATTCTCTGTGAGACTTTTCTATAGTAATGTCTGTCACGGTCTGTGAAGAAAAAATGGAGAGAAGTGGCATAGTTGACAGTCAACCGACAAAATTTTTTGGCTTGAATTGTAATTTTTTCAGTCGCATAACGTGCAAAAAAAATTGAATAATATCTTATATGACAGCATATCAAAAAACACGCTACAAAATGTATATTTACTTGTTATGAAAAACCCTTGGCTCAAAGAAGTATTATCGAAAATAATGGAAAATCTTTTTGCTCCTGACTTTTGCTTACTATTCACTGTTGGAAGGCGGGAAGGGAAAGATCAACTTTCTACCCTCTATAATTTAACACTCATTTTAGATTGTGTTTGACAAAAAACTAGAAAATTACTTTTAAATGAGTATTCTATTTTTACCTCGGTGCAGCTGTAAATGGAATTCCTAAATGTTGTGTAACAGTAGAACGTGTTAATGTTGTATAATCTTTAGAAAAAATAAGAATTTAATTATTTTAAAATATATATATATATTATATTTTTTATACTTTGTAAATCTTCTGGTGCCATCATATGTAATTTAAAATTTCTTCGTACTAATATTCCACTAAGAATATTTCCTTCAGCTGGTTTTTCAGCAGCTAATTGTCCAACAACTTTAGCTGTTTTTTCACCACGAAAACGAAGTTCAACTGATTGTGTATTTTTTGGTGTATAAACTAATAGTTTACATTCGGGATCATCTTCAAATTTTCGTATTAAATGTGAACGTAATCGATTCATTTCAGTACTTTCACCATGAACAAGTATCTAATATAAAAAAAAAACAAACAAACCACAATTAAGAATAGAAAAACGAGTTATAAAATATCTTTCATACCACATGTGGTGGTCGAAGTTCACGAATAAAATCTGTTGTTTGATTACAATCCGTATGAGCAGAAAATGATATATAATCAACAGAACATTTCAATGGTAATTTTTGTCCACTCATAGTTGTTATTTCTTCTGGTTCAGATAAAATCATCTAAATAATTTCAAAAAAAACATTTTTTTTTTTTTGTTTGAAATCTATTTATTATTCATAAAAAAGATTTTACTTTTGCAAGTGTTCCTTCAACACAATAACCAGCAATAATAACTCCATTACGTTTATCAGTACACCAACATTCAAATAATTCTCTACTTAAACCACTTTGCATCATTCCTGGACTAGCTAAAACAACACAAGGACCAATATCATCAAAATCATCGATTGTCTAAATTATTTTAATAAAAAAAAACTATATTTCAAATTTATAAATATTTTTATTATATTTACTTTAAGACTAGCAATATGTTTAAATTTAAATGGATTAGATACAGCACTTTGTTTACGAATTTTATCATTCATTGCATCAATATATGTTTGATATACAGCCATACATTTTTTTGCTAAAGATGATGCATAATAAATTGGATATTCATGAAGTTCAGAATGGGATGACCAATATTCATCTACGATAAAAACAAAAAAAGATTATTTAATTATAAAATAAATTAAATTCTACCGAGAATAAGAAGAAGTTCTTGTGCACGGCCAAGAGCAAATACAGGAATAAGACAACGACCACCACGTGTAACTATATCATGAACAAGACGAGTAAAACGATTTTCACGTTGTTCACGTGGTTCATGAACATGAACACCATATGTTGCTTCCTAGATATTATTTAAATTAATTTAATAAAAAGAAAACTCATCAGTACAACCTCTTCATGGCTAAAATATGGATCTTACATGTATTCTTTACTTTAATTAAATTAAATAATACAAAGTACAAACAGTAAAAAATCTCTAGCAGACCATAACTGTTTTTCAAGGATAATCAATCAACAGAGAAACAATTCGTCTTATTTATTTATGCATTTTGAACGGATTTTTTTTTGCCTTGTTACGATTCACTCGTTGTCGTTTTCCTTAATTTAATATTATTACCATTCTAACCACTACAAGATACTTAAAAAATACTAAAGATGTTTTGGTATGAATACATATGTGAGATTAGAATGAACATCAAAAGTGATAGCTATGAGTGAGAGTCATGCTATTTCAATACAACTTTGTTTTAATCAAGACAAAGGTATTTTTCGAAAATAATGATTATTTTATAAAACTTAATTGAAGGCTCCAAGGATCGAAGAATTCGAATCTCTAATCGATTTTTCAAAATTCTTTAGTTCAATTTTTCTGTCCGAGAAAGTCTATTTCAAACAAGTAGCTCAATATTGTAAAAAATAATTAAATCGCAGGAAATAGGCTTTGACTGACTGGAAAAAAACGAAATTAAGAATTTCGAAAAGCTGATTAAAGATTTCAATTCTTCGATCTCAGTAAATTTTAGTGAAGTTTAAGGCCCCCCCTCAAAAACCGATCTCATCTCAGGTACGTTCAAACGGGCTGAAATTTGGAGCATATGTTGGGACTGAAGTGAGGAGGCTATGGTAAAATTTTCAGCTCGATTTACTGACGTTTGACGGAGATATGAACCAAACAAGGGTCAAAAAATAGGTCATCTTAGCGCCAAAAAATCTCCATGGCCCTTCATTACATATACAATTTTTTTTGTTTGAAAGCTTGTCTCTAGGGCTAGCCCATCTCGTGACCCTTTTTTTAAATTCGCCCTTTTAAGCGAAAAAAAACGGATGAAAAGTTCGATGACTCGAAAAACTCCTAAAAAATGGTGCTTTTTCTGGAGAGATGTGCTCTTATATGATAATAAATGGCTTATTTTGAAAAAAGGGCCACGAGGTAGGCTAGTCCTAGAGACAAGCTTTCAAACAAAAAAAAAATATTTGGCTTCATATTGTACGGGGGAAGAGAAGCGCTGGCGCTACTCCGTCGAAACCATGTTCTGAGAAAAACGCGAAACAAGTTTTTGAAGAAGAAATTTTTCAAAAAAAGATTGCGCGGGTGTGGGAGTGGGTGTGGGTGTGGGTGTGGGTGTGGGTGTGGGTGTGGATGTTAATCTTCTGTTCATTTATACCCACACCTCACCCACATCCACACAACCACACCCACACTCACCCACACCCACACTCACCCACACCCACACCTTTATCTATGTCAGAGAAGCTCATTTACATAAAGTATTTGGATTTCGAGCAATATCGATAACTTGATTAAAGTACTTATTTTCCATGCGAAAACCTCAAAATATTTTTTTTTCTAGAAAAAAAATTGCGTTTTTTTAGCAGTCGATGACAGAAAAGAATTAAAAACTTTGTCAAAAAAGGGGTGCCCAATAAAAAATCATAGCCTTTCTGAAAGAGCAGAGCTTGGGCTATCTTCTCATGCATTTATCTCAATTTCGATTTTTCTGGCGAAAATTGACTTTTTTGAGGGGGGGTGGGGGGCTTAATAAAAAAAGAACTAAATTAAAATAGTATAATTCTCATTGAGCTATCACCTTAAGTTCTAGTCTAATTTCAAAAATCCATTAGCGCATTCAGTACCAAAAGCTGCCGAGATAATGTTGCGGGTAATGATAGTTTCAAGTCTTTACTTTTGCCTTAATTCACAAACGTATTCTACTCATTCAAATTTCAATAAAGGTTTCGAAATGTTTTAGCAGAGTCTAGCTCTTATTATTAATGTCATTCAGCGCCTTTTTCCGTTGTAAGAAAGCGCCTTATTATCGTCAGTTACTATGAAAACGTACACCAGGACCGTTGTCTTCCGCACCATTACTAGGAAAAATATACTTAGCGGTTTCTGGTCTTGACCTCAGTTGCTAAGACCTACAGAGGGAAAAAGCTATAAAAACTTCGATTTAAACTTATTAGCTTGTTCGAAAATATGACTTCTACAAAAACACTTACAGTAACAAGTACATCTGGCCGAAGATTTGGTACTTCTGCTGCCATTAAATGTCGATCTTCTTGACGTGAAAAATCTCCTGTATATAAAATCTAAATATATAAAACAAATAAATCAATGAATTCTATGTCATATAATTTTTTGTTTACTTTAACACCAGCTATTTCAATCATAAACATCGCTGCACCTAAAACATGACCTGCATGATAACACCAAAATTTAATACCATTCACTTCAATTTCCTAGACAAAGAGAAATATAAAATATGAAAATAAAAGATTGTTTTGGTTTTTTTTTTTTTTTAAATTTATACTTGATGAAAATTAATTGTTTCAATACGTGGCATACTTGCTGTTAATTCTGTTTCTGTATAAAGCATTTCTTCTGCACTTACATTACTTAAAAATAAAATAATTCCCAACAAAAATATAGATTTTAAACAAAAAAAAAAAAAAGTCTATATTCTACCTAACACGAATACAATCTGATAAAAGCCATTTATAGATTGCTTTTGTTGCATGAGTCATAAAACAGCGTCCTTTAAAATTAGTTTTATTCAAAAACCAAGGCAATGCACCACAATGATCAAGATGAAAACTAAATATTTTCAAATGAATAATTTAATAAGAAAAATTAATTAAAAAAAAGAAAACAACAACGAATTTCTTACTGACTAATAAGTAATAGATCAAGTTCTTCTGGATCAATATTATCAATAAATGGCAGTGCAGTACGACCAGATAATCCTGGATGAATACCAAAATCAAGCTAAAGAAAATACAATCAATATAAACATTGGTTTTTTTTTTTTTTGTTTTCAATAACTCACTAAAATTTTTTTTCCTTTAAATTCTAAGTAAATACATGATCGACCAACTTCTTGTCCAGCACCCCTAATTTACTTCATAAATAATAATCAAATGAAAAACAAACAAATAACTTACAATGGTCGAATAATTAATTTATCACTATCATCATTAATTGGTTCTTTTCGTTTATTTGACATTATTAGAAATCTTTGATTCGATTATTAACAAAAAAAAAAGAAGTTCTTCTTTAGATGATCTTTAAATATGCAGGAGAATGTTTTATTAAATAAAAACAAAACAAACACAAACATACAATGAAAATCTTTTATTTTTTCTAAAATTGATCTTTTTTAAAGAATTAAATTAATCTGAAATAAGACAAAGATATTTTTATTGGTTTTTTTTTATGGCGTGGCACTTGACTAGATAAAATGTTTCTGATGACATAGGAGAAAAAAAAAAAGTGCATTGATACAGAGATCATGGTTTGTTTTGGTTCTAAATATCAAACGAATAAAGGGAAAAATAATAATTGCCTAAATATGAGGAGACTAATAAGTAAAGTCACATCAAATTATTCCTTTGTTTGTTTGTTTTGGAGAATCATTCATGTTTTTTAGTTGTGCCATTTTGTTGGAATCGTTTTGTTACTGTTGATCCATCATTTGATTCTTTATAATTGTTTTCTAATTTTTGTTTACATCGTTTACGTTCATTACTTTGAGTTACATATTCATGAATATAAAAATTCGTGAAAAGTATCATCATAATTATCATATAACCACCTAACATCCATAATCCCCTATAGACAAAAAGAAAATTTAACTGTAAAATAATTAATAATAAATCAATATTATACCAAAGTGGATAATTGCAACCACTTAAAATTGCATAAAATGTATGAATGAAAATAAGAACAAATTGAATCTAAATTTTAAACAAAAAATCAAAGATTATTACATATCATATTGATTTCGAATCTTGAAAAGTTCTTTTTTTGTTTCGACTAGCATGCATTGTATTTATTGTACTAACTGTTAATGAGTGTGAAAATCTACTAGAAAAGTAACTGTCAAGATGACAGGAAATGTTAATGAGAGAGACAAGAAAAATTCAAGTGACATGAAGATAGGATACCGTAGACCAAGAAGATTCAAAATTTAATTTTTTTGTCAAGTTCGGATATAGAAATTAAGCTTCTATTAATTCAAGATGTCTTGAAATTTATTTATCAATCTATAGAGTAGTATACTATTTTTTGTTCAATACCTAACATATGAAGACTAAATTTGTCATGATGTAGGAATAAAAATCTTTGCTGTTTTACTAAAATTGTAATAGGCGTGTTTCATTCAAAACCTAACACGATAAGGGTAAATCTGATTTTGATGTTATCTGGGACTTAAGGGTTTCAGACCATGCTCTTTCTTTTGTCTAGCGGGCACTTTTCTCCAAAATGCTCGAAAGTAGGGTTTCTAGAAAACCATGGTTTTTGGACCAATGGTCGCGGAAGGTTTTTTGTTTTAACAGCCTATAATGATAGAGCAACCAATTCTCTACAAAATGAGATGTCTCCGAGCTCTCTATGACGTTTTTTGGTTGAGTTACATCAATTTTAGTGAAGGGCAAATGCCATTTTTTCGTTTTTCCCAGAGGAGATAGCAGAAAAAATGGCATTTGCCCTTCGCTAAAATTGATGTAACTCGACCAAAAAACGTCGTAGAGAGCTCGGAGACATCTCATTGTGTAGAGAATTGGTTGCTCTACCATTATAGGCTGTTAAAACAAAAAACCTTCCACGACCATTGGTCCAAAAACCATGGTTTTCTAGAAAACCTACTTCCGAGCATTTTGCAGAAAAGTGCCCGGTAGACAAAAGAAAGAGCATGATCTGAAACCCTTAAGTCCCAGATAGCTTTACATTCAGGCAAGACCGAAAAAAGTTAGTCTAGACCAACTTTCGAATGAAACACGCCTATTCCAATATTGATTGCGAAAAAATTTCTTTTAATGACTTTGCGGTCGCCGAAATTTGATGAAAAGCTTTATTAACAAATGAACAACAATTCATTGAGAGACTTAAAAACTTTTTGTTACATATAAACATTGTTTAACCAATGTTTTTTCGTTTATTCTATGTTGTACTCATTGTTTGATATCAACTTTAGATTTATCACAAATATGACTATGAGTTAAAAATAGAAAATCATAAACTTTCGACAAGCTGGTTCAGAAAAATCAGTAGATTGTGTACAGTTTTGTTACTTTACAACCTGGTTTTTAAGTGAAAAAATTATTTTTTTATAATCAAAATTATTTTTATTCTAATAATTTACTTACAAGTTGAAACAATGTAATATATCGTTTCCACCAAAGTTTGTTACGTAATGATGGAATAACTGATAATCCATAATATGCATACATAAAAATATGTACTGTTGAATTTAAAACCGGACCAAACCATGCTTGACCACCCTAGATATAATAGAAAAATAAAATAAAAAAAAAAAAAAGAAGTTTTTTCTTCATTTGTCTTTTCTTACAGGTATCCATGTCATAACAATCCACCATATAATAAGCATTGATGAATGATGAAATACATGTAAAAATGTTATTTGTGTAAAACGTTTTCGAATAACCATAAATATTGTATCCATAAATTCAATTGCTTTAGAAAAATAATAAAACCATAATATATTTGTTACTTTCATTTCATTTTCATCATTTGATACAATTAATGGTTGACAAAGTAAATTATATTTACTAAGATATATACCAACAACAATCTTAAAATATTGAATAAAAAACAAATCAATAATACTATAAATAAATTGAAGATATAAAATTTTTAACTAACTTCTTCAACCATATAAATTGATAAAGCAACAAGTGACATATTATAAATAAAAAGTATCCATGATGGTACATGAAATGCTTCTCGATGTTGCATATAACGTGGACCTAATGTAACAATTGTCAAATAGATAAATGCTAATGTCAATGCTGGAATTGGATCTGTCCATAATAAAAACCAATCTTTTGTTCTTGGATCAGCATGTTTTAAAGCAAGTTTATATGAAGGTATTTGTTCTTTTAACCAATCATTTAACCAAGTCATTCTCTCAAATATGATCGTCGATGAAAAACAAAAACCAAAAAAAAAAAAAAAGTTCAAGAGAATGTTTTTTGTTGATCTAAAATTTTATTCAAACGAGATTATTATATTTAAAATATGAATTATATTATTCACAAATAGATATAAAATTGTTAATATACTAAAAAACACACACACACACACACACTGTTTTCATAATGAATATAAGACAACTAAAAATAAAAAATAAAACAAATATTAGTAGAAGCTCATTTCTTTTGTCTAATATTTTTCATTTCTTAATTAGATGAATATATATGTGCAAACATTGATTCTGGTAATATAAATGAATCATCAATAGATATTCCACTGAAAAAAAAAATTACCAAGAAGTCAATAAAAATAACTTAACAAATGATTTTACCTTAATTCAAGATCATATTCATCCATATAAATAACAACTTCATCGTATAACATTAAACAAATATTATTATTATTGTTAGATGAACGAGACGATGAAATTGAAATATTTTTTAAATGTCCTTCACGTATCAGATATTCTTGCTCATCTTTTTCAGGTATGTACTAAAAACAAATATATATATATATATATATATATAAATTGTTATTCAAATAAGATTCATTTATCATAAAAATTCTCTAGGATCGACATTTGTTTCATAAGGACGTTCGTAAATCTTATTGAAAAAATGAATTCTAAAATTGTTTGACCTATTTTTTAATACTATAGTATCGATCAAAAATATAACATCAAACATTTTTTTGATTTTTGTTCCTATAATATCAAGAATTTAAGTCAAATGAAGCTCTCTATCAAATACATAGCGTACAGAAATTCCATAGATGGATTATGAGTAGAAGGTTTTTCAAAAACTTGAACATGAATAATTTTCAGATCTCACGTTAGAAGATCGAATGAAATTATATTTTTAAATTAAGAATGTACAGTTTCAATTTACTAATCATTGGCGTCATCAATACAAGGTAAATAATATGTGAAGACTAAATAGGGCTGCCAACTGTACCCCATTTTGGGGTACAATACCCCATTTCGTCATTTTGTACTCCAGGAAATTTTGTACCCCATTTAGATATTTGAGCTTTTATTGCTATAAACAAGTCTTTGAATCAAAATCAACTATATTTTCGATACACCTTACATCATCTTTCTAGAGACGTTTGCATAGGATAATATTGATAAATAGTTGAGAAAGGCAAATTAGCAAACATTTTATTCATTTGGTTTTCTCTTAACCTTTTCTGTTTCGCGAGATTGATTTCAATCCCAAAATCCAAATAAAGTTTGACGACTCTTCCACTTTTTGTCTTTGTTTTATTGTTTTTATCAGATCTAACTGACACATAGTATTTAAAAAACTAATTTAGATTTAAGTTTCTACTGAATGAAAAATAATATCAATTTTCATTGGGATTCCGGCAAAAAAAGCTGAGATTCAAATTTATGAAGAGTCAGAATCAGGAACGATAGCAGTTCCTGAAACATCCTGTAAATCTATTGAAAAAATCGACTGCAAGTGTCACAGAAAATGTGACGATAAGAGGGACAGCGGACCCGTCACAATCCCTATTTTGAGAAAATACACTCTTTCTCGACAAAAGTCTTTTTTCTTATCGAATAATAGTGTAGAATAAAAATGAATTCTGTATCTTATACTTTTAAAAAATGACAAGTGCACTTTTCAACTTCTTAAAAAATCACTTTTGCACATCTTCCCACGGTTTTTTTTCTTGGGTATTTTCTTTCCAGTGCCCCTAATATGTACTGTTTCGTCCAAAATGTAAAGGTAACGAGGGAACCTCCCCAGCTGTTCCCTTTCCATTTCGATGATTTTTTGTCTGTAGATACTACACAGTGTGCTAGTAAAAATCCTAATAGAATTTCGATTCCTATTGAGATTTAGCAAAGCTATTGAATTTTTAATATATCTAATCATTTAGGACCCTAGGTCTCAGGAAAAGTTTTATTTTCGAATTTTCATCTGAAACTTTATCCATTTAGAGATCTCCAGTAGACTAGCTTCCATAAAAAAAAATTCAGAAGTTTTTGAACAGAGTTACTTCCAGATACATGACTTTCAAAAAATGTATATTGTATACTCTATTTATGGAAAAGACCTTATATGCAGAAAATTTAACATCTTGGAGAGACTTTGTTCACAATTTCTGAATGTTTTTTATGGAAGCTAGTCTACTTGATATATCTATATGTATAACATTTCAGATCAAAATTCAAAAATACAACTTTTCCTGAGACCTAGGGTCCGAAATAATTAGACATTAAAAATCCAATAGCTTTGCTAAATCTCAATAGGAACCGAAAGCTTTTAAGGGCTTTCACTAGCACACTATGTAGTATCTATAGGCAAAAAATCATTCAAATTGGAAGAGAACACCCGAGGAGGTTCTCTCGTAAGCAATATCTTTGACATTGTTCTTTTTCTAAAGCAGATCTCTCGACTCCTAACGGAGGAACTATATGATTCACCGACACTCCAAGCAAGCTACTCGTTAACGCATCGTCGAAACTGAAACTAAAGACAAAATGTACTTCTTTCTACAGTGAAATGGTTTTTAAAGTAATGCTGTTTCCTCAAAAGACCCTTTTTTGGCTGTTTCTCACCTACCACACCTCTGTTTCAGAAGAAAATGAGGTACCCCAACGGTGTACCTCATTTTAAAAAGATTTGTACCTCAACTGTACCCCATTATAAATCTTCTGTACCCCATTTGAAAATTAGGAGTTGGCAGCCCTGAGACTAAATGAGATAATCTCATTTTCTATTTCGAAACACTTTTAAAAAGTCATTCGAAACAGCATTTTTCCGTCTATAATAATGTTTCTTTTTGTTTTTCAAATAAATTTTTTTCTTGTTGGAGAAAAATTTAAAGTATGAACACTTGCTCGATCATCTGGGATTTTTGGCTGATATCTATCGATTTGTGTAAGTTTCCTGAATAATTATTCTCGTCAATATATCTTCTGAAATTCAGAAACATTTATCAAAAGATGGAGATTTTTGTAAAAAAAATATATTGATCAATCGGCAAGCTATTGTTAAAACAATTTGCATTACTTTTCCATTCTTTTTTTTGACTGTCGCAATGATACGATTGAATACACGTTTGTATTTGATTTTTTTTTCTCCAACAAGAAAATTTTATCGAATCACTTTTTCAAAGTACATCTGAACGACTCAAAATAAAAAATTATATGGTGCCGTTGATTATCTTTTACTAATGTTTGTATAATAATACTCGAATGTTTCTTAAAATAGAAAACCTATAGAAATTGTATTAAATTTATCTATATTTAAAATTGGAATATATTTGCTATCTCATCAAGACAAGTAGTTTATCTTATTCATTTTATCAATAAAAATAGTTCATTTAGTTTAAATGAAAATATTTACTTTGAATAAATGACTATATTTCTTTTGAAATTGTTTTAATGCTTGTTGATTTGTCATTTTATTACCATTATTGTGATTATCATATTTACCGGGTATAATATGACTAATAACAAATTTTGTTTGACTATTTATTGTAACTGATGTAGATATAGATGAACTATTGCTCGTATTTTTGCGTTTCCGTCTATAATAAAAAAAAAATTCTTTTTTTTTTTGCTCAAACAATTTACTTTGCATTGCCATTAGTTGTAATAGTTATTGGTGGAATAGGAGAATGAACGTTTGTTGTTAAATCATCTGTTGTTTGTGCTGGTAATATTGAACTGGCTGAGTATGTAGCTAAAGCCTACATAAAGTATATTGTGAACAAACAAGAAAGATACGCCCGCGTGGCCTAATGGATTAAGGCATCGGACTCCTAAATTTCTTTTGAGTAGAGTCATCCGAAGAGTCCGGGTTCGAGTCCCGGCGCGGGTGTCCACATATTTTGTTCCTGCGCTTAATTTCTCTTTCCTTTTCTTGCTTCGTTCTGTTCTGTTTTTCTTTTTTGCATTACTCCATATGATAACTGTCATAAGGAACATATTATTGAGAAACAAATGACGGATGACAAAACTTTCTTCTTTGTTATAGGAAAAATAATTTGTAAAAAAATATCCTTGCCCACGTGGCCTAATGGATTAAGGCATCGGACTCCTAGCTTTGATAATTGAACTGAGCCATCCGAAGAGTCGGGGTTCGAGCCCCCGCGTGGGTGGACAAAAAAAAATTAATATTTTACTTTTAATACAATAAATATTCTAATCTTTATGTTTTTTTTCTTTTTTTTCTCATCAGTTTAACATACTTCAGTTACCATAGCACATAAACTTGAACGAATAGTTTCATCAGTTGTATTGGGTGCATTAACTCGATCAAAATAAGTCTAATAAAAGAAAAATCAACATTTTTATGTTTTATATTAATATAGTAAAATTTCATATTTACCATTTTATAATTATCAAGTAATGCTTTAAGTTCACGTTCTAATGGTTTATGTATAATTAAACGTATAAAATCAATCCATTCAGCATCAGTAATTGTAGCTTTTGATGATGATTGACGTTGTCTATACAAAAATAATAGATAAATGAAAATAAAACTCAATCTGTAATTACTTGAGTAAATTTATTTGATTTACATGAGTAGAATTATAAGACTTTTTATGTTTTGTGTCTGATGGTGGTGGTACTAATAAAGTAGATGAAGAATTCATTAATGTTTCAAGAATTTGTGAACGTTGACTTGCAGGAAGAATCTATGATCAATAAATAAAAACAATCAGTTAATAGAAACATAAAAACTAGTTAAATTTCTTTTATCTTACAAATGGGATAGACTGATGTGGACAATCTTCTGATGATGATGATAAACAACAATTATTTGTAGATTTTTTTTGTTCACGTTTTTGATTAGAATTTAAAAATTTTTCTTCATCTGTTGTATTTGTTTCTGGTAAACGTAATGGTGGTGGTAGTAATTTTTTTGATCGTGCTGATGAATTTATTTCCATTTGTTGTAAATCAACCGATGTCATATTTCGTATTTGTTATTTATGACGATCGTCAAAACTATGTAGAAGAAGAAGAAAAAAAAAAAAGAAAAATATTATTATGGAAACGAGGCTTTTTTCTTTTCTAACATTATAATACTGATGTCGATGTACTCTAAAATGTAGTGAAAAAATAAAATTTACCATATAGTTCACTATTGATCCGCCAGAGGGTGCTACACTAGAAGGATAAATCTTAAGTAAAGTTTTCTTTTTTTTTTATTGTGAAATACAAAAAAAAAAAAATGAAAAGAATTTTTTTTATGTTGTAAATTGATAAATAATATTAGCTATAAATAAATTATTTGTTGAAATTAACCAATGATTTTACAGATAAAATGTCTCCATTTTAATATTTTCCAAGGGTAATAGCCATATGCATGAGTCATTATATCAATGTTGAACTAGAAATATTCATTCATACACTTAGAATGAAACTCATTTTGAAAAAATGCTATTTACAGCATATGAAGTACATCATTGACAAAGATTATTTATGACATGTAAGGCTTTAGATCGACTAAAATTAGAAAATTAGATTTTAACGACATCTCATGTTTGGATTATTCATAGTAGAATCACAGTAATGTAGAACTGTCCTTTTTTGTGTGAAACTCCTTTTTACTAAGTATAAAAAATATCAGTGAGTGTAACACTGAAATTAATATATATCGAATATAATTTCTTTTACTTACGTCTCAACGAACTTCAGATGTCACTTTCATAAATGCATTTCATATAGATTTACATTTCTCACCATAGTTTATATCACAAGGTCATATACGAAAATAAAAAACATTATATTAACTGATTTTTATCAGCTGGATATCTCCATCTCAAAGAAAATTTTTGTATCTAAATGAAACATTGAAAAACAAATTATGATGAATGATTGTCTTATGAATCATTTAGTGTAATATTTAGTAAAACTTTATTATTAATTAATAAAAAAATGTCGAGACAAAATGAGAAATTAAAATTTTGATTAATAGTTATATAAAACTGTTTTCATAATGATACTTGTAAATTTATTCGTAGTACATCGAATTCATTAATAAATTTAAATTTTTATATTTTCATTATTGTTATATATGATAGCCATGTTTCTCGAATGTTTAGCATTACATTAGATATCGGTAGTCAATAAGATTCTGTAGCCGACTTGGTTTTATTTGATATTATATTAATAATTTTGGCTCAGTGAATTAACAAATTGAATTCTTTTTTCTGTTTGTTGTTTTTGATAGTTTGTGAATTTTATTTTACACAAAACAGTCCATAGTATTCTGCCATTTGTTTAATTTTAGTTGTATTAGTACATGACGTTTAGTTAAATTTAATATTCATGTATTACAAGAATATTTTAATGATCTTCCTATTCTAGCTGTTGGTGTAATTGTTGTATTGCTTGCATTAACCTCATTTATATATATATATATATCACTCCTTATTATAATTGGCTTTGTAATCTTAATGATCTTTTGACTTAAAATTCGAGCATTATGTAGGATTTGCTTGCTACTCCATATGATGACAAGATCTTTGTTTTGTACTGACATTTTTTTCTATTTAGAAACCAATGTACTTTTTATTTTTCTCTACGAAACGAAAAAAAAAAGATAATTGTAACTTTAACTTAATTTAGTATTTATAATAAAATAAAAATTCATTTTTGTGATATGTTTTTTTTTTGTTTTATTTTTTAACACCGATTTTTCTGTAGAAAACACAAAACAATGATAATAATAATAATAATAATAATAATATAACTAGGGCACATAGCAAAAATAAACGAAACTTGTCGTTTAGTTGAAACAAGATAAAGAAAAAGAGAAAATAAATCATAAAAAATACGCAAAAGATATAAGGTAGACGTCTAAAGAAACATCTATATACCGATAGTACAATATCATCTATTATGGTATCCTTTAACGCTAGAATCATATAAAAATACAGAGATAAATGAAGAGCTGAGAACATGAATCAGAAGAGATGAAGAAAAAAAACAAATCCAAAGTCTACAAATTACATTTATATACAAATCTATTTCTTTTTTTAACTAAAACATATGCCACGTTGACACGCTTCACAATGAAATTTATCATGTGGTGCACGCATTCTTCCTGTTCGTTGATTACGATCATGACGTGAACGTTCAGAAATGTTATTAATATTTTTAATCGTTTCTGTACGTTGTAAACCATCATATAAAATAATTTCAGGAAAAAATGAACTAAATATTGATTGAGCTAAATTTTTAATCACACGACAAACTTCCTCTAAAATAAAGAAAAAAAAGATATTATTTTTGAATATATTAAAACAAATAAAAGAAAGTTTTTTTTTTTTAAATTAAAACATACCAGTATACCACAATGCATCAGCTAATGTTTCACATTGTTGGCAAACTTGTCCGTAAATTTTAAGTGCAACGAAACCATTCGGTTGTGGATGACTAATTTTAAATGATATTCGAGCTCGCATTGAGGTCCATAAGCGACCACAATAGATATTTGGACATTTGAATTGTGCCTTTGCATTATCAAGTTTCACAAAAGCAAAACCAGGCCATTCACATGGATCACCATGTAATTCACTTTCAGCAAAAAGAGAATATTTATAATCAGAATAATTCAAAGCCAGTGGACAGATTATATCACGAGCGAATTCACCATGAAATACTTCACATGTATTCAAGCAAATATTCTTTTTTTCACTATCTGGTACTTTTTTAGCAAGAACAACTAAAAAACAAACGACATTTAGTGTTATAACAGTATAAGATTTATTGATTGATAATAATCAAATAATAGAAAAACAAAATGAATATTGTACTTACGATCATTATAAAGATCTAAAAGTTGTTGATATTTTTGATTAAGAATATGAATTGGATTGGCTTCAAAACCTTCATCATCACAAGCACCAAATTGTGTTAATGGTTCTTCATCATCAATATTATTTGATTGTAATCGAACATGATTTATAACTTGTTGATCAAAATCTTCAATACCTGAATCATTATCACTTGTTGTTTGATCATATTGAATTAATGAATTAGTTATACGTCGATGATCATCAGTTAGTACTTGGATTATATTATGATCTTCAGCTGAAGAACATCGACGAAGTTTCGGTCGAATCACTTTATCTTTACTTGAATTACCTGCTACAACACTAAGTTGACGATGAACTAATAATGAACCGGTCATGTTAACTATTTTTGTTTTTTGTCTTAAATGAAAGACAATATGTCTTTTTTTTTTTTTTTTAAATCTAAAAATAAATGTTGATGTTTTAGTAAGAGGAGTTAATATTTATACGTAAAAAATGGCTAATGTAAAATCTTTGGGGAAAATGCATGCCAACGAATAAAAGGAAGAACAGGAAAGAATGAAAGAATGATTGTGACGAGACGAAGGAGATTTTCGTTTCCCCGAAAAAAGAAAAAAAAAAAAAAGGTGAACCTACATAAGTGTGTGTGTATCTTGGTTGAGAATGAAAAAACTTCTTCTCGTAATTTTAAAACAGTAGAAACAATCTCAATCTATTTGCCAACTTTGTTTTTGACAAGACGAAAGCAGAAATGAGCAAGAAGGAAAAAAAGAAGAAAAGAGAGCAGTCTTACTGGAAAAAAAAACACATAATAAGAAAGGAAGAAAAAAGGTTTTTTCCCATTTCGATCTCTTTCTATCTAACAACATTCTTACGTTTTAATGATGAAATTTCTGATGACGTGGATGAATGATGCAAGAATAGAACAGACAAACCCGATGATCGCTTTTGTTTCTTATGCCTACCGTACGATTATTAATATGTCTGTTAGAAGATACGTTTATATATTTATATATAAAGTAGAGAAAGAGAAAAAGAGAAAAAGAGAAAATGATGTTCTTTTGTCGTTCTTGCTCAACTATTGTAAAAATTTTTCATAGAAATCAATTTTTCTTCTTTTTCATTCTTTTCCTCACTATAAAATATTTTATATCTAAATTTCTCAGTTGATGCAATAACACGTTGATGATGAATAATTTTTCTTTCTATTTGAAAAATAAAAAAAAAACAAAATATTGACAATAACAAATGAATTGATAATGATCGAATTGTTTGTTTTTCGTTCTGTTTCTAGCTATTTATTTTAATATAAGATTTTAATCAAACATTTTCTTATCAAAGAAAAAACGGGACAAAGTGGTTGCTGTTCTGGGAAGTGGTTGAAGATTATTTTTTCTTATTTATTTTCTATGCAATACAAGGGGTATAATATCTCACATAGATGCCACGTCATATCTAACAGCTGACTAAACCCTATGAATCATTGGTATTATCTCTGACAATATAGATTCTACGATCTAGAAAATCATTCATATGATTCAAAAAAGAAATAGAAGAGTCGAAATAAACATTATTAACATAAATGTTATTTTAAAGAGAAACCTATTTAGATCTTCTTTCATAAAAAATGTAAACAGAAGAACTGACGCATATCATTTACTACTAAAGTGTCCTTGTTTTTTTTTTTTTCTTTAATTGCTATCAGTCAACAAATACTTTTAGAAATAAATGACACCAAAAAAGAAAATAATGAATGATAAAATTTTTTTATAAAAATAAAAAATAGAATATGTTATATTATTATGACAAATAAATCTCGACACGTTAATAAATAATATTAAATTTTATCAAATATATTTGCTTAATGGATTTTGTCATAAAAACAAAATTTTTCAAAAATTTTTGTATCTGATGGTTACATACGGATTATTGTTGTGATTTTCAGATAATATTTACTTAAATGAATATTTTTTTACTAATTTCTTCGTTGATGTTGTCGATAAGATCCATAACAATATCCTTCACGACAAGCTTGACATAAATGTTGATAATGGGGACCATGTGTTTGACTTCTTCGTTGTTGAAGTTCTTCCTCCGAAGAAGAAGAATATTGAAATATTGGTAATGTAAAATTTCGATCTGGATAAAATTGTTCTATTAATATTCGACATACATTCTTCATGACTCGAGTTGCTTCATTCAAATACCACGATGGTCGAATTTCTCTTCCGCATAATCGACATTGTTGTGTACATAAATTCACACATAAAATATTATATTTACCAAATCTTGGTACTTCCGCTTGAAATATAACTCTACCACGTGCTGTTGTCCATTCATTTACACAATTTAAACAACGATATTTTATTTTTACATTCTGACATATTAATAATTTATCATGTGGATATAAAAATACTTGAACTGGAGTACAATCATTCACATCAAGATTATAATTCCAACCTATTGGTAGAGGAAAGTCTATAAAATACAGACACCATCGTTCTAAAATATCATGAAAGTTCCAATTTAAATTTATTTCCAATTCAGCATGAAATACAAATGTGAAATTTGGACAAATAATATTTTTATCTAAATTATCTACTGAACGAGCTTGATGCACAGATGCTTGATAATCTTAATAAAAAGAAAAAAGAGAACAGGTTATTTATATATTTACTTGACATGACGTCACGTAGAAAATACCAAGTGCTAAGGTCATGACTCATACTTTAACGGAAGTTAATACGACTTACCATGTTCATGTAGGATCCTTCGTAATGCCATAACCAAGTTAACAAAAATAATAAAAATCTTTTTGGTACTTGTTGATGTAGAATTATTATTAATATTTTTTCTAAATCAATATAAATTGTAACTAATACTATCTCTTAAACTCATAAAAAATAGAATGAAATATTCTGTTGATTTTTATTTTATATATTTTCTTAAATCATCAAATATTTTCTATGCGTGTGTTTGATGATTAAGAAGAAATGAGAATAACGTCAACTATTTCAATGAAATCAGTCTGGAATATACCACTTATTGTTGCTACACCTCCACCTTTCATTTTACGCAATACTCATGGCATGTATTTATTTGTGTGATTTCTAAGAAAAAAAAGTTGTACTCAACACTGATTTCCTAAAGTCATAAAATTGGTTTTTTCCACGTGACACATAAGCAAAAAAATATCACCTACGACTTTTTACTTCATATGTTGTCTATTAAACGATACATCAAGTGACTCAATTCATCAAATAATTTATTTATAAATAAGAAAGTATTAAGACAAAATATATATATATATATATTCATTTATTTGACATTATTTATATTTAATTTGTTGAAGCTCGTTTAATAATTGTATATCGAGTAAAGAATACAAGAAATATAACAACACTAACAAATGTAATTAATATAAAATAAGTTATAAGTATTGATGCTAATGCACATAAAACAACTGTTTTATGACACCATATATCAGGATTTTCTAATAATTGTTCGAAATATGGTGGATATCCAATAGTTATTAACCAATAATGACCTAAAAAAAACCATATAACAAGAAATGATGTCATTAAACCATCAATAAATGCATGACCATCATTATGATCAGATGATGGTTCTTCATCATTTAGAACTTTTTGTTGTAAACGATATTTATGCCAAATATTTTGAAGAAGTTTTGTTGTCCATACAATACCAGCAACAAATAAATAAATTGGTAAATTTGTTTGACGTGGACAATCATTTAAATGACTAACACCTAAATAGAAACAACAAAGTTGTTAGGATAATCTTTGTAGAGATTAAAATATGAAACATCATATAGAATTCTGATTTCTAATCATTAGGACATTGTTTTATTCTAAGACATTTTTTAACATTATGTTACTCCTCCAGAAATACAAAAAAGGAAGTGAGTTAGTGGGAAAAAAATTTAACGGGCGCGTATTTCCGTTTTATTTTTCTCCTAATATTAAACAATGATCTCAAATCGAAATAATGATTATAATAGCGAATGGAATATTTTGACTATGGAATTCTATAATAAGATTTTATGAAAGATCTCTGATGGTGAACTTTCTAGAATACCGATGATAGTAATTCTCAAGTCTTAGAAGGTATTTTTTTAAAGAATTATATTTTAAAGATCAGTAAATGCTGACTAAAATGAGTAGCCGCCGCATTTTTTACGACTTTGTCTTAAAAAGTTTAAAGTACTACAAAGAAATCAAGAAATGACGTTTTTTGTCGGGTTTTTTTCTTTAATAAATTTCGTATTCTTTTTACTGTTTTTATGATTTATTTAATTTTTTACAGGAAAGATCGTAGAAAATGCGACGACACCTCATTTTTTTTCAGCGTTTTATGCTCTTAATAAAAAATATCTCTGACAAAGTTTTCTGAGACCTGAAAATTATCATGTCCGCTTTTTAAAATCCTTCTCATCATAACTCCTTCAAAAAATTTTCCTATAGCATGCATTAGATAAAAAAAAACTCCGTTGGTTCTTAAAATCACTATTTGAATTTAAGATAGTTGCTCAACATGACAGAAACAAAAATCGGTAACATTTTGTTTTAAAACTTTTTCTCACCATCCTAGTTCTTATAGTACAAAGAGACATTATTGAGATACGATTTGTAATTGCATCTCAACAATACCTGTCACAGAGAAGAAGGAAGAGTGTTCTCAAGGTCTCTGTCATGGTCTGCGACGTTTTTATAACATTGTCTATCCAGGTTTGTGAAAGAGAGGAGGGGCATGCAAATTTTTTATTATATATATATCATAACGTCGTTTTAGATCGCGTTACACCAAAATAAAAATATTTTCCGCTTGAAAAATATAATAAAGTGTTTTTTTTTTTACATACCAATACTCATCATTACAATAGGAAGAATAAGAAGAAGACCAAGAAAAATTGTTGCTGCTTCTAGAGAAAATTATTTATTATAGATTTGAAAATTTAACTTATTTAAATTTACTTGTTTTCATAAGTACAAGTATAGTTTTTTTAACAAATTCAAGTAATGATTCACAATCAGTATATTCTTCAATTAAACGTGAACGTAAACTACCATAATGAGGTGTTTCTTTATGAAAATCAATACTCCATTTCGATGCACGTGATACACTCTAGATGAAAAAACAATTAAAATTGTTAAAAAACAAAAAACAAAAACAAAAACAAAATATAATCTATTGAATATTTTATTTTTATACTTTTTTTATTGTAGCAGCACTTCTTGATGATCCATCCCAATAAAACATAGGAGCAAATGATTCTCGTTCAGTTAAACCTTCTAAGGTAGCAGGAGTAATAGAATGAGTTGATGACATGTGACTATGTTTACTATCATTACTTAAATTTTTTTTGTTTAAAAATTGTGTTGAAATATCTGATGTTGTTGATATTGATGTTCGATCATTTAATTGAGATTTCGATGGTATTGATGTTGATGTTATACGACGATTTGATAATATTGTTGATGGCATATGTGTTGATAATCGTCGACACATTGTACTTCGACGACGTGAAAATGATTCTGCACGTCGTTTTAATTCTAATTGTGTACATACAACACTTTCAAATGTTAAAGAATTTTTGCTATTCAATGGTATATTTGAAATCATTGTATTTAGACAATGAGTATGTGGCATTGTCCCTCGTCGAGCAGCCTATATTTATAAAAAATAAGTATGATTATTACTTTAGGGAATCTAATTCAATGAGCTACGGTAAATATGACTTATAGACAAATGCTAAACATATGTCTCAAGTGTTCTATCAAGTGAACAGAAATGTATAGCACGAACATAACAAAAAAAAAAGACTCGAGTATTTCTTTTGATTTATAACAATAGTCATGTTATTCAATAAAAGACAATAATAATATTTCTTTGCTCTTTTTTTTTTTGTTTTTGTTTCTTTTATATTCAAAAGATACCATTTTACAATGATTAAGTTAAATAATTAATCAATAGACAATAGATACATCAAAGATTTCTTTTCTTTTCTTACCACTACTATCATTATTGATACTTTTGTTTGATAAATATATTGGTTATAGTGATATTTTTTTGAAACAATCAAAAAAAAATCTATTCTCTATTGAAATAGTCTATTTTATATCATTTTAGTTTTCACTTTTCTCGTGCCGCTTTTTCTATCTCTATTCACTCATTCAATTATATACGTAGACAATTCTTAATAATACGATGAAAAACATCTTCTCATCTTTCTTTTTCTTTTATTCATTTGATCATGTCATCATCGAGAATCGTTCGGTTTCTATTTAGTCACTTTGCTATTTTTGCTTGTCATCTCGTTCAATATCTAGCTTAAAGTTCGTACGAAAATTCAATTTTCTATCTACATACTATAAATATTCAAAAAAAAAAAAAGAATTGATACGCAGTTTTTTTTTTCTTCTTTGGATGTTATTAAATTCTATACACGTAGGACTAACAAGATCAAAAGAAGAAAAATGCTAATCATATCTTATTATGTATTAGTATGTAAAGAAATCATAAAAAGGCTTTTAATAAAAAAAAACAATTTGATTCCAAACAATACATTTTCATTTTAATGTTTTACTTGCCTACTTCTACTTGCATCATTCAATGAACTTGAATTAATATTTATATATATCTATATATATACATGTCATATCATATTATATTTATATGAATAAATATTGTTAGATTTATTTGCATCTATTTAGGTTCTGATAAATATACTCAACACAATTCTTTATTAAACCATGTGTGTGAGTATAACATTATTGATTCATGAAAAAAAAAAAGACAATCGATAGTGAAATTCATTAGATAGAATTGAGAGTAATAAAAGTGTTAAACATATTTTCTACATTACATGGATATTGCAATAATAATCTGTTTGAGCCATATGACAATGAAAAAAAAAAAAAACAAAAGATGAATGAAGAAAATTTATAACAACTAAGTTGCTATTATCATTACCATCTCAAGTATTATGACAAGAATCCTAAGAACTATCATCGCAAAAAAAACAATATAACAATCAGTGACATGCTCAATATGTTTGTGTGTTTTTCAGAATTTTACATAAAAGATAAGATATCACTGTCATCAATAGTAATGAAAAGTAAATCAAGTTGATTTTATTCATGACTAAATTAGGTAAGAGATTTAAAATAGAGATTAATTGTTTTTTTACGCTCATAATTATTGCTTTGTATTTTTTAATTTTATAATTATTCTAATAGTTATATTGCGAGTAAGAAATCCTAATCATGATCGTGTTTATCATAAAACTAGTTATTTTTTTTTTCCTCAAACAAACATACAAAAACTCACTCATAAGACAATAATGAACAAAATAAATATTACTGAAAGACTTTTTAATCTGTTTTCTTTATATCTTACATATAAAGTATCACTATTCAAAAGAAAATACAAATAATAGGTTTTTCTTTCTTCTTTGTTTAATATATTACGATAATAAATATATTTCTTTTTGTTTTTTGATAAGAATAGAAAAGATCGTACTAAAACTAATGATAATTTTGTTATGACATGTAAGTGTTTTTTCGACATTGACATATTGTTTTGACCGTTTATGGTTATAAATAAGAATTTCTTTTTTTTTTTTTGTATCTAATGAGATTTTCTATTTGTTCTGGCTTATGTGAAGTTACAATTCAATGATTTATAGTAGGAGTTTTTTTTTTTGTTTTTTGCTTAGATAAGTCTTAATTTTATAACGGAACACTTGAATATGACAAGAGCCAGATATCCATAAGACATAAAAAAAAAAAAGAAAAACACATTTCTCAAGTGTGTCTATTAAAAAAAAATAGAATAATTATTTTGCTCATTTATTCGTACTTTATATTCAAGGATATGATCTGAAGAAAAAAACAAAAAAAGAAAAGATTTTGTAATTGAATATAATGTGATTGTAATTCAAAGATCGATCAAAAGGAAATCAATTGCGATATTTTTGTATGATTCGATGAGCTTAACAAGAATATGTATACGAACAATATTTTAAAGAATATTATTGAGAGAACAGGAGAGTGTGAATCGAACTAAAGAACCATATTAAAGGCGTCCGCATCAAATATATTTCTTCTTGTTATCTTGGAAATAAATGGGGCGGTTTTTCTTTTTTTTACTCAATATGATGTCAAGAAAAAATGACGTATTTTTTTAATTTTCTGTTTGAGTATTGTTAAGAAAATCTATTTCTTTTATTCCATTGACATAACAGTCACGAAATGTTGTCATGTTTTGCAGCTTTGACTATTAAAAATTGATTTGTACGCAAAATAAATATAACGTTACAGATCAACACAAACTTCATTATCGAACAGATTATATTTTATACAAAAAAAAAAAAATGTATTTTTCGTCAAAATTCGATCCGCAAGAAATTCTAGAACAACATCGATTGAAAAATAGTTTAAGAAGTCAAAGGAGAGAAACGAATTTTGATGGAACATTTTTTTTTAATAAAATATAATATGCTTGATGAAAGGTTATGCACTGATTCATAAAACTGTATTTATTTTGCATAAAAATCAATTTTTGATAGTTCAAACAGTATAGTTCGCGATCATATTTTATGACTTTTTCGCCTATAATATGAAACAGAAATTGAAAAGGAAAAGAGAATTCAAATCAGTAAACTTCGGTTTGATTCGATCGTTGGTATAAAAGAAATCGATTATCTCAAAAATGTTCGAGTATAAAATTAAAAGAATACAGAACTTTTGTTGCTGACATCATATTGAATAAAAAGAAGAAATATCATGCCAATTTCCTAGAGAGTGAGAATCGATGTGTTTTGGTGCTAATACATTTTAACAGGAGTTTTTTTTTTATTAAAATTTACTCGCCTGTTCTTTCGATACTATTCTTATTTATTGTCGAGCTCGTGAAACTCTATTGAAGAATATTACAAGTGAGGTTTTAAATTTTATTGATTTTTAATTACTGATACCTTCTTTAAAGGCAATACTCTTGTGTCTTGGATATTTGTTTATAATAATACAGAACACTTGTTTTTATTACTTACATATAATGAAACAGTCATACAATCTTTTCTTTAATGCTCTTATTTTAATAATATATAGGAAACTAATAATCGAAAACTCCTTAATTGATGACATCGGATGTTGATACACCCCGATATTGTTTCTGATTGTGAAATAGAAGCAAAAGTTTTTGAATTAGGAAATACAAAGATTTTTCTCGCTGTCAATGAGTTCAATTTATCGATTGAATCTTTGAATGAAGCACAATGATGAATAAAATATCTTTTAAAAAAGATTAATTATTTGATCTCACTTTTATTCTCATAATCATACATTTGAAATAGTATTCGTTTTAATTAGTATAAGAAATTTATTACATATCGGACGACAGAATAATATGTACTCGAACTCTTAATACTGTATATAGAATTTATTGCTATTATCAAGATTATGTTACTCTATATCTACACTTCATAATGGATCTTGCCTATAGTATTAACTTAAAGTAATCTTTCTTATATCATTTTCAATATATAATTATCGGCTGGTATTGTTTGTCGTATCTATTGTATTATTATTTCTATTGTAACAATTACAAAGATCGTATAACGCCTCTTTTGTTGGCTTTTTTATACTTTTACGTCAAGCATGATTAGTGTATCTTTTAATATCTTAGAGTAAAACAAGATTGTCGAATTCTTTATTATGCTTCTGCTCTGAATATGTGTACGACCAATACATTTCTAATAGATTTGATCTGATCTTTGTCCATCGATTAACAAAAAAGATCGCCAATAAGTGACAGAAAAAAGTTCACATGTCATACTAAAAGTTATCCAACGTCGAACCATGGTTATTTAAATGTTTCTACTAGAAGAAGACTGTTTCATCATACTGATATTTCAAAAACAAAAGAAAGTAAAGTGTAAATCTTTTATTTCTAAATTACCAAGATAGCATTGCTAGAATTTTAAAAAAAATTCAAGCAATAAGTTAAAAGTCTGAAGAAAAAATTTCAATACAAAATTTGTTTAGTTTTTTATTAAAACTTACGTGTTTATTAGGTTCTTCAATCTTGATAACAAGTGAATCGAGATCAACTGATTTATTTATTGTATATGATTCTGTTTTATTTGAAAACTTCTAGATGAAAAAAAATAATAATAATAATAATAAGAAAATGTCAAAAACAAGATTACTAGAATACGAACACTTGAGTTTAACGATCAAAAAGAAAATGGAAAAAAAGCAGAAAACAACATGAACTTGTCACTCTTTCTAATTATCATATATGCATCAATATGGTTGATTATTAATGTAAATTGAATAAAAACATTCTCTGCTAATTGTTGACTTTTACAAGAGGAAAAACAAAACAGATCTACGGTTATCATCAATAACTTGTCTTATTTGGCACATTTATTTTCTTTATAACAACAAATAGAATTAAAGTCCATATATATATATATAAACAAACAATATTTTGAAATCAAAATATCTCGAAATCATTTTTGATTGTTTCTAAGAATTAATTTGAATTTATTTTAGCTTAAATTAATATAATGTATGACTTTGACAATCTCGTTATTACGTATACATAAAATGGGTCAAAAAAATCATAATGTTCCTTCTTCTGTCTATATAAATATAGAAGTCAAAAGAATGAGATGAACGTCAGATAAAGATTTTTATGAGAGAAACAATGAAGTCATCAACTATACAAGGTGCTTGATAAAAAAAAAAGATTTTCTTTTTTGTTGTGCATTCAATGGGCTGATATCACCAATTTCAACCTTTTTGGCGTCCAATATCCTTTCTTTCAAAAGTCAGCCAATATCAACTAAATACCCCCTGTCATATGCGTAAGAGAAAAACATACTCGGTAAAAGTTGCGCGTGTTTTCATTTCAATAAACCATTCAAGTAACTCATAAATTGTACTAAAAGATACAGAATTAAACACTTAACAAAAATGTGATATTTCAATATAATAGTGTTGATAAAAAAATATATATATATATAAATAAATGGTTACGTTCTGGGTGAAATGAGGTTCACGCTTCTCACATACATAACGATTTTTCAATAGGAAAAAAGACATATTTTTAGGCGAGTTTTATTACCGTGACATAATTTTAAAGCAAAATATAAACAACATTTTTAATTCACGTCAAAAACTATATTAAGTCCAGCATATTTTAGAGTAACTTTTCTTCTGAGAAAAACTGATTTGTGAGAGACTATGAAGCGAAAATATTAATAAAATACAGCCTTAGGGGATCACAGGTGAACTTTTTTTTACAAAAAAATATTTCTCTAAAATATGTTTGATTCAATGTAGTTTTTGACGTGAATTAAAAATGTTGTTTATATTTTGCTTTAAAATTGTGTCACGGTAATAAAACTCGCTAAAAATATGTTTTTTGTTTCCTATTGAAAAACCATTATCTAAGCGAGAGACGTAAAACTCTTTTCATCAAAAACATAATCATTTATATTTGAATACTTTTTTTTTTTTTATCAACACTGTATTATATCAAATTGTCTGAAATGAAAACAATCACAATTTTTACGGGATACTTTTTCCTGTTTTTTCTCATAAGCATATAACAGGAAGTAAATAGTCGGTATCGATTAATAGTTGAAAGAAAGAGTATCGAGCGTTGACATTTTCGAATTGATGGTTTCAGACATTGATCTATTGAAGGCACAAAAAAAAGAAATTTTTCTTATCGAGTGCTTCATATAGTTGTTGGTCTTATGATTGCTCTCTTAAATCATTAGTTTGCTGGAAACAAAAAAAAAACAAAATCGAAGAATTTGATTACTATTCAAGTATATACATCAGAGTTGGAACCGACCCGATCGGATTGGACCGGATTTTTGCCAGGGTATCATTAAAAAATTGTTGCTTCTATCCAAGAATTTCCTCTACTAAGATGTTTTTATGATATTTTCACGTCAGAAGAATGTGTTTGCAAAAGACTCGATGAATATTGTGTCATCCACCTAACTTTAAACAGTTAATTGTTCTCTTTATATCTTTATCGATTCCTTACTCGTGTACCCGCTTAATTTAACCTAGATCATATAATTTGTTTTTGTTATTCTACTTAGACAGCTGCCTGAATCATGAAAAATACATATTTACACTATTATGCTAGATTTATTGTAAACTAGCTCTTTTTTCTTGAAATTAAGATGAAAAAAAAAAAACAGATTTGATCGGAGTAGCTAACTTATATAGATATCGGGCTCGAAAAGTCCACGCACCTTGCTATAAAATATGATGGTGACAGTTTCACTCTCAATTTTTAGTTTTCAGTTCCGATTAGGGGTGGCAATCGCCTGTTAACATATTTTAAATTTACTCAAATCCAGTTAAAATCAATCTAAATTTAATGTACACCCATTTAATTGGATTTAAATCTAACAGAATGAATTTAAATTTGAATTTTATTCGGTTTAAATTGAAGTTATATTGGTTTAAACTAGACTTAAATAAATTTGAAAAATTTAAATATATATAAATCCAATTTAATTTTTTAAATTTATTTTTCGATTTATTTAAATTTTGGTAAATTTAAGTTGATTATTCCTAATTCGGATTTCTGCACATGAATATTCAATTCTCCTTCACTACCCTTATATGTGAATAGATTGTTGTATGATCGGTTATTTTCGTCGGATTTTTGCCAGTTTGCCTGTAAAATTCAACCGGCCGGTTGCTGGCCGAACCGGATCAGATAGAAAAAAGCTGTTCGGTTCCAACTCTGATATACATTGATAGAAACAATCGTATTTATTCGTCAAAACTTTCATTGCTTGATGAAGAAAATTTTGATAGATTGATTAAAAATCTTTGAACACGAATATCTAATAAATTTTTATTTTCTATTAATTCGAGATACATCATATAGAAATATCTTGGATAGCCGTATTCTTATAATTATACTTTTACAAAACAAAATATTAATTCAAGATATAATATTAAAAGAGAAATTCTATAGTAGTGGTTCTTCATAAACTGATTGATGTACATAATTAAAGTTAGTTTTTAGCAATACAATCGTTTGTAAAACTTTATCGATGAAACTAATTAGATATTTAATAGAACTATTTGTTGTGATTATTACTCTGGAAAAAAAATTGAATTTAAAATCCTGTTTTCGAATATATGACTTTCATTGTGTTAGTGGCGTAATTATGGCTTTGATAGTGAGAAGCTCAAATCCCTGGTCACAGCCTCATGGAAAGTTTTCCTAAAATAGATTTGATCGGTTGAGAAGAAGTTAACGAGAAAATCTCTTTATGTGTTTCACTTGATGAATACCAGTTAGTCATAAAAAAGTGTGGAATAGTTTCATTTTTTGGACCTTTATTTTTGTGATATAGAAATATTATCAGATTTTTCAACAAAAGTGGTGATCTCTCAGGTTATATGAAAAATTGACTTTCAAGTTTCGATTTCATAATTCGTATGAACAAAGTTCTCAATGAGATCAGTTCATTTGATTGGTTGTAACTTTTCTAAAATCTTCTCTTTTGAGATATTCACTATTCGAAGTTCTCTCATGTGTACAAGCAAATTTAGTTCATATATTTACATCTTCAGAAAAGAAATAATACAAAAGCGAAACGTTGCGCAATAATTTAATTTCGTCAAGAACTTTATTCATACAAATCTTGAAGTCGAAAGTTGATTTTTCAAATGGTTCGAGGGAAAGTACAGCTCCTTATTGAAAAACCCAGTAGAATTTCGATAGCTCAAGAATGCAGATGCAGAAAACTAAAGCATTCTAAACTTTTCTATTAACTACTAGCATTCATAAAATGAACATCGTTTTGGTCGAAAAGCAATTGAACACCTTGAGAGATAGCATTTCCTAGTCACCCTTTGGTTACGTCACGATATCATATGTACGATTAAATTAGAAAAAATTGCTAATTAGTTTATGGTTTATTAATCATTCAGATAAATTTCTTTCTCATTTTTCGACTTATTAGTTCATAACTAAAGAAAAAATTAATATGATACAAGCTCGATTACAAAAACTATTTCTTTTCACGAAAATGATCATGAAATATTGAAAGCATAAAATATCTTTCTATAATAGATGATTATACGAGATAATAATAAGTTTTATCGAATCTTTTGAAAATATTACTAAAAAAAAGTATTACATAGAAAATTTCATATTGATTACTATCAGTTAAGTTTTCTTTAAATCAAAGATTATGCATCAAAACACATCTACTTACACTAAACAAGTTGTTCATGAACTTAATTTCTCGAATTTATCTCAAAGAGAATTTGCACAATCTATCGATTGATGTTTTTTTCCATTCTTCGTTGGTCATTTATCATCGCCATTCATAAGAAAGAACAAAGAGATGATCATTGATGATGATTCAATGATTTTAATGATAACTATAACAAGTGAAAGTAAGACATTCAATGAACTTAAGACTGTTTGCTGGCATAACCTTGAAATCTTAGAGGTAAAATATGGATTAGTATTTCGCATTAAGTCAAACTCCTATTAAAGACACTTGAATGATTCATTAGAATACATGTGTATGCGCGATATGTGTTCTTCTATTTCTGTATTTATTATCATATGACATGTTTCGTTTTGAATATAGTGTACCTATTGCCGGATCTTTCAACTAATCGCTTTACTTACGTAAATAGATTGAGATTATTATCATCAAACGACTTATATTTGAATTTTATTTTATCCGATGAGATTTTGTTTGAACTAACATAAATATACATATCTAAATTTATCTTTTCATTTTCAAATAAAATTATGTACACGAATATTTATAATTTGTTATGGCCCCTTTTTAAAAGATTTTTTTTAGAATGGTAGACAATGATAAAACATCGAAATTTACTTTGGAAAATATTATTCATAATTTAGATCAAAATGAATTAAACTCTGAATGTCAAGCATGGGCTCTAATCCATGGCAAGTCTATTGATTTGAATATTTATCTCTTATTTTATTTCTTTTTGTCAATTTATTTCCAGGTTTTGTTCAACGTTGTTTTACACAAGAAGATAATACTCAAAATGATTCGAATGTTGTTCCATATCCATTTACAATCTATCCATCACCATTTCCACGTAATGAATATGAAAAAGCATGTCAAATTCAATATGGTATTAATATATTTGTTCAACATCTTGCATTTGATACTGATTTAATGGATTCTATTTTAAAAAAGTCAATAAAAAATAGATTTTGTTAATGAAATTAGTAATAAATATATTTAGTTTGGTTGAATGTGATCCATTTATAAGACGATTAAGAAATATTTATCATCAAATTCAACAATTGCCATATAAAGTAAAACGTTATTCAATTCAAAATTAAAAGTATCTTTTAAGCATAGAGTTCAATTGAAACATGTATTATTCGAACAGATTATATGTTACAACAATTGAATACGTTTAGTGAGAAAACAAAACTTCGTCTTATTGAACTTAATACAATTGCTGTTGGTCTTGGTGCAGCAGCTAAACTCATACAAGAATGGCATAAGTACGATCATCGATTTTTTTTCTATGTTTTGAATAGAATAATTATTATTTCCAGACGATTTTTAAAACGAATACGACCTGAACTTTTATCAAAAGTAAATTGAAATTTTTTTTTTTTATTAAGTA
This sequence comes from Rotaria sp. Silwood1, assembly GCA_905250075.1. Classification (NCBI taxonomy): domain Eukaryota; kingdom Metazoa; phylum Rotifera; class Eurotatoria; order Philodinida; family Philodinidae; genus Rotaria; species Rotaria sp. Silwood1. The sequence continues at coordinate 275,433 of CAJNOP010000094.1, read as the reverse complement.
AAACTTTATTGTTTTATTTTGTCATTTTTTTTGTATTATTAATACAAGTTACCAAAAAATGAATCATATGATCTTATTATCGATACTTTATTTGAATCATGGAAAATTTACAATAATTCAAGGTTTTGAAAATCTTTTTTTTGTTATTAATATTCTTTTTTCATATTGTTTTTAGAGCAATAATTCTTTTTGTTGTACCTGAAAATGAATTTAATATAGGAGATCAAATGTTAATTGAAAAAGGACTTTTATCATATGGAAATTCTTCTCTTCTTATCAAACATGTAACATTCTTTGATATTTGTCGTTATGGTTTTCTTGATTCTAAAGGCATTCTTTATTTGTGAGCTTTTTATTTTATTTCAATCATTATTTGACAATAAATTAATGATATATTTTCAACAACTTTAGTGGTGATTTCGAAGTTGCACTTATCTATTATCGATCAGCATATGATCCAAAACATTTTTATCATGAAGATGTAAGAATAATTTGATAATAGTTGTTGATTTTTTTTTTATGTTTGTTTTTTATTTATAGATATGGCAAGCTTATATTATGTTAGAATCTTCTCGAGCTATAAAATGTCCTAGTTTAAGATATCATTTAGCTGGAATGAAATGTTTTCAATTGGCATTAATTGAAAAAAATTTTTTAGAAAAAATTTTTCAAGGACATGAACAATATATTGATGATTTTCAAGATATTATAGAAGAAATGTTTACTATTGATCAGGTTCATTGAAAGAAATTTTCGAAGATTTAATTATTTTTCTTTTGTTAATGATATAGGCGATCAATGATCCGATTTTACAACAACGAATATTAGATAAACCGAAATCATTCTATTTGAAACAAAGTCGAGAAGGAGGTAAGTATTCAACTAGAAAAGAATCTATGAAAGAATGTATCTAACTATTGAATATCATTTCATTTCGTATTATGAGTTTCGAGATACTATTATAGTATAGTTAAAAAATGTGTAAAACTTACTCGTTGGAATTTTGCCGACAGGTCGTGTAAATAGCGGTAAGATAACACAGAATTTTTTCATGTACGTGATCAGTTAAATCTCATATTTATAACACATATTCTAGTTGACATTGATCTACGATACAGGATTGAATCAGTATCTACATATAGAGTACTTTATTCAAAAGCATACAAATATTGAGGGACGAAAAGGAAGGAAACATTTGACAGTTATAGTTTTTGCAAATATTATTTTGTCTTCTTTACTAGTATTTATATATGTCCTTGCAGCTACATTGAATAGACCACAACATAGTTTGTTAACCCTTTTATTCATGTTACTTTCACATTGGAGCTCCAAAAACAGTCTAGTTTTAGAGCATACAGTATCTTAAGAAGACATCATCTGTTTGAGCTGAAACTTTCAGCATATCATAAAGACCACGAAAACTATTGTTCGGAAATTTTACAGGCTGAAACTCTTTGTTGCAGTCTTTTTCGGGGTTTTTCTATAATAGATTGAAAGTTCAGTAAGATAACCATAAATCAAGAAAAAAGTCTTAATGGTACGAATCCTTTTATGCTTTTTATCTATACTATGAGTCCTACCTAGGAGCAAAATAAGAGCTGAAACGGAGATTATCAATTGGATACGTTCCCTTGTTACATTGTATTTATTTACTTTTGGATCAACCTGTATATTGCTAAAATTTCTAGCATCAGACCTCTGCAATTAAGTATCATAGATCTGGATCATTTTAAGTTTTTCTTATTCTCATAGAGACTTATGTATGACGAAAATATGGAATTAAACATTGTTCGATCGTTTAAAGGAACAAAAAAAACTGTTCGATTATTAAAAGATCTTTAAAAGCACTTATCGAGAAGCAATATAACATCAACAAAAACGATAAAATTTTTGATCTATTGCACATAAACAAGAAGTTTATTACCCATCTATTAATAACGTTCATTGTCTTATAGTCAGTTTTGAATAAATGATTCAACCAATATATTTTATTATAGTTAATAGTAGATACTGAATTAAGTTTATAAACTAATTTGAAGTCAAATCTCAATCAAATTCATTAAAATTTTATTAAATAACATGTGATGCAAAAGTAACTGGACAAATGCCAGTCTCTATTTCTCTTTGATAGAAGAGTATTGAAAGAAACTTTTTTTTTTTTAATCAGTAAATGAAGAATTTGTGCTCTTTCGATTTGTATGTAATTTATTTTTGTCACAAGTTTACAAACGAAATGAGACAACGTAAAAGAGAAGCATCCTCACACAATGAGTTCGCACTTTTCATATCATTTAGAATAAAAGTACAAATATCAACTCTTCTCTCTCGTTAATAAACACGTGTTACAGTGATAACGTTCTTTTACCAGTCGATAGAAAATTTGCTATGCTTTCAAATTGTACATAACTTTATTTTGTTATGTATTCATACAGAAAATAATATGAGAAGCAAGAAAAATATTCGTACAAGGAATCAGCAATTGTTATATTGATCTATTAGATAAGTCATGTAAAAAACCAGTAAAATCTTTTATAAAACTAAACATCCTAAGAACAAATATTTAATATATGGACAAGTCAAAATTTTATCAAGGAATGATCCTACAGTAAAACTTTCTAATCAAAAATTAAAATAACTGTTGAAATCTATACATAATCGTTGTGGTATTTGTCAACATATATTAGCTAAGGGTTCCAATATTAACCAGTTCAATATCAGTTTTTGCTAGAAATTGTTAAAATATTTCTAACATGTACAAGAAAAAAACAAGCCAGAAAGAATTGCGGGAAGTTAAAAATAAAATAATTCAGTACAATTGTGTTATGATTTTAAGTGATGAAAAATATTTCACATCAAGTGAAAATAATGTTGTAGCAAATCAATATTCTTACTCTATTGATTCAAATATACTTATTGTTGATATTGAATCCAAAAAGAAAAAGATATCTGAACCGAAAAACCATGGTCCGGTTGATCATACTGTCGAAAGAAGTTGCGAACTCATTTTTCGAGGGTATCTCTTATCTATTGCGTCATTTTATTTATGATTTTTTAACAAAAAATAAATCCTATATGATTCGACAGAAGAAGAATTTCTCTATCTTCTTTGTCATCACATGTTACATAAGATTTCGATATTTTTAAATATTGTTCTAATTAGATCTGTTGTATATATATATATATTTAGGTGGAAACGTTTATTGTGGTCCTTTGCTTAAGTAAAAAAAAAAACTAATTCTTAATTTCATTTTATTTTTTAATTATCGTTCTTTTTTTTTCCATAGAGAACACATTGATAAAATTATTGCCAATAAAGAATCAAATCGTTATTTTCTTATGTCTCGTATATATCCTCCAATTAATACAAGTTTAATACGTTTACCAAGAGCTAACAATAATAATGAATTTATATTAGAGAAACAAATCAATGGAGAATTAGGTATATTTGGTAGTCTGATCAGTCAAAATGGAACAGTTATTTATGAACGAGTTGGTGGTTCTTTATTACGAAGTAAACCAGCAACAAATATTGAAGGTGGTATTGCATCTGGACAAGGATATATTGACTCAGTATTTCTTGTTTAGAAATAAAAGTCTTTAGTTATTTTCAACCATGATGTGTTTTTTATTAATTCTGTTATCAAAAATAAAAATGGGCAATGAAAAAAAGACAGCGAGAAATTACAAATGAACTAATTAACATATTTATTTGAAAAATCTGACAATAAATTTGTATCAATTACGAATGAGTAATAAGTCTAATACCGCCCATTTCAGCAAGATGATGAGAAAAATTACCAGCTGGACATGTTATAAACATAAAATTTGTTGGAATGTCAAGTCGTTCACTAAGTGCTTTTACTGTTGGTGGATCAAATCGACCTTTAACGAGTAACTAAAATAATTCAATTAGATAAAATCTTTTATGGCATAGAAAAAAAAAACAGAAGAACTACTAACCAAATCAATACAAAGCTTTGGATACTGTTTATCAAGAAATTTAACATTTGTTTCTAACATAGATGGAATTAATTGTTCATTTTCATAAACATTACATATCTTTAAAAAATTTGTTAATTCATTATCACGTACATACAATATAGCTTTATTTAAAACAGATGGATCATCTGTTCGTGTAAAAAATAACATTGGACGATCTTCAATTGTTTTATATTCTCGATTAAGCATGTCTTGCCAACATCTTGGTCCACCAAAATAAATTAAAAATTTTAAAACACGATTTCTTGAAAACATTAACATAACAATAAGAAATGTTATACCAAAATATAAAAGAAAAAATTTTATATGAATTAAATTAAGTGTTATTTCACCAATAAGACCAACTAAAACAAGTAAAAATCCTAATACAACATGTGGCCATGATGCATAAATTTTTCGTGGTAATGTTGAACGTTTATATTTTAATATCATATTACCAACAGCAAATAAAGACATAACACTTAAAAATGACATTGTATATACACCAGCAAGACTTTCTAAATTACCACGAACAATAAAATGAAGTAAACTTGTAACAAGAAAAAAACCAATTATTATAAAATGATTTGTTTTACGCCATCGATTTGTATATGATAAAAACATTGGTAAACATCGATCATAACTCATACGACGCATCAAACCAGTTATGCCAACATATGATGTTAATACAGCACCTGATAGAACAAGTAATGCATCAGCTGAAATTAATTTTGAAAGCCATAATGAAGAATCCGATGAAAGTGTTGCTGCACCCATAGCAGCTAATAGATCATCACGATGTTTAAGAATATCACTAAGTGGCATAATGAATAAAGCCAATAATGAGAATACTAAAAAAAACAAAAGAAACTATCATAACCATTTCATTTGTTATATTAAGTATCACTCAAATATTATGTCAACTACTTGTAGAAAGGAAAATCAACTAGTCAAAAAAAAACAATGAATAACGTTTGTTTGCGATGACGACAATTTATATTCAACTGGTTTAGTTCAAATAAAATTTCAATAAAGATTTTCGTATGTACTTCTGAATTGAATGACTATGAAATTTGTTTCATCAGCTAACTTCAATAATCATTATTGAATATTATGTTTCTGATGCTTCACTTAAATATATGACGCTCGTCATCTACCGATCCAAACTAAGCTTTTCTACATATAAGTTATTAGTTTATTGTCTATTACATGTCTCATTAGTATGATGAACTGAAGGGATGGTTATGACATACTTTTTTTTGATAATGATATCTATTAAACTATTTTATCACTTCAATTATATATCTATCTCACGGCATTAGAGATGTGCGGGGAGCAAGTTTCCTTGATCCGAATTCTAGTAACTTCTTTTCCAGTGCTTCTGATCAAAGAGTTTTTAATTGTTTTAAGTTTCAGTCTAGGAAAACCTATTTCAGAATCCATTTGTATTACACTAAAAAAGCCTTCAATATTCGTTTTTTTTTATTTATTTACTTGACACATAGGATTTTTCTAGATAATTTTCCTTGAATTGTCTTCTGATTCATATGATTGATAAGATTTTCGCTTCAAACCATCGAATATTTGGCTATAGTCTTTAATCTTGGTTAGGACAACTTATTTCTCGTAATGTTGGGGTTTTGGTTTGGTCTTGCACATCTTTATTCTGCAAAAATGTCTTGATATACGGTCACACAATAGAAGACGAAGTAAAAGAACTGATGTATCACGAACATCTACCATTACAAGGAATACTCAAAAACTTGATCAGATTTAACAAATATGTGAAAAAAGAAATAGTAACCAACAATGAATACTCTGAAGCCATATAACGAACATTCCTTCAAGTATGAGTAATATTATTAATAACAAACTATTCGAAAGTTTTATTTCTTTGCGAATTAAGATTTCAAACAGATAATGAATTTTGATTTTAAATTAATACTTGATTCTCTTCTTACGATCAAATTATTCACTAAAAAGAAAGACTGTTTTTCTAGTGACACAAAGATATTGAATATCAAATTGTGTGTGTCAAAAAACAAATTGATTTCATTTGCGCTAACGAAGATCATCTTAAAGTTCATTTTCTCTTATCATAAATCATATTACATTATAAACTAATATCTTTTCATCGCGGAACAAAACAAATGATGAAGAAAAATAGATCTTCTTTAAATATTTTCGTTTACATAAGCAAAAAAAAAAAAAAAAAGTAATCTTTACAATATTTACACATTCTTATCTTACTACGAAATTCTATTAGAAGTAATTCTATACAAAAATAAAAATATAAAACAAATTCATAACTTACATGGATTGAATAACGAAACCACATACCACATATTTCTTAATGTTTTAGGAAAAACGCCAACATTTTGTTCTTCAATATAATTAGATGAAGTTTCAAAACCACTCACACCTAATAAAGCTAATGCAAATCCATAATAAATATCTTCAGGAATATTTTTTATAGGTTTTGTTTTCCAATTTTCTATAAACATAGCTATTGAATCAGTTGATTTCATTATTTTTATTAAACACATTATTAAAAGTAATGTCATTGTACCGACATGTATGACAAATATTACTAAAGCAACATTTGCTGATTCTTTTAAACCTAATAATGTTAGTAAACAAAAAAATCCTAGTAAAGCCATAACTGCCCATGATGGATTAAGTCCAGACCATAAATTTTGTCCATAAGCAATAGCTGAACTAGCTGATACAACAGCTGTAGCTATATATGAAACTAATGTTAAACAAGCTGCAATTGATGCAATTAATTTTGATGTACAATTAAGTAAAACATTATATGCACCACCATTTAATGGAAGAGCAAGACCAACTTCAGCATAAATATTTCGATATAAATAAAGAACAAAAGCTACTAGATACAAGGAAATAAATGAATATTGACCAGCTACAATAAAGTAAAAGATCTTAAATATGAATGAAAAAAAAAAAAACCCTCAGAATTTCATTACCTTTTTGTGCACATATTCCTGCAGTATAAAGACATGACGAAGAAATATCATTACCAGCAATAGCTGTTGCACGCCATTCACCTAACATTTTATGACTTTTATTAATATCTTTTTTACCACCAATGCAACCACGAATACGTTCTTTAAAAGTTATTCGAGAATCGGCTGATGTTGAAGAATCATATATTTCATTGAGTACTGTTGATATTGGTACAGAATCTGCAGAACAAGCAGAAAGATCAATACGAGTTACTTCACCCCAACGACCAGGAAAATCCTAAAAAAAAAAAAAAATTTACAATTTATTTCTTTTTGTTAATTTTAAATCATGGAACAAAATAAAAAATAATAACCCAAGTAGCTGAATGTCGTCTTCTTTCATGTTGATCCACCGATAAAGAAGTTTGTTGTGGTTGTATAATTAAAGGTGAAACTTCAGTTGAAGATGCTATATCAAAATCATCATCATCATTTAATAAAGTTGTTGAAGTCATTTATATAATCTAAAATATTTTTCATGATTTAAACTGAATAATTCTTTACATTTGTTGTTTTACTTTATCTAACATTTGTTTTATCAAAACTTATAATTTATATTTTTAGACACTTGTTTCTCTTTTTTCTTCTCGTACTTTCGACTTGGTTTTATTTCCAAGTTATCATGTTTTTCTAGATAGTAGATAGTGAAAAAAAAAGTTTTACGAAAGCGAAATAAAAAGCGACGATGTATTTCTAATTGGTTTCTTATTTTATCAAATAGTCATCATTCTTTCATTCTCATTGATGGTAGCTCCAAATTTTGTTCTATATTTACTTTATACTAATTCATTTATTTTATTTTATCACTTTAATATATATATCATATGATGTTTTCTATGGCTTCATCAGACATACCTGAACTTGAAGAACTTCTATTTTATCAACAATTAACATCGAATTTTAATGATTTATATATAAAAGCTCAAGATATATGTTCAATAATTGTTATACCACAATATGTATCCAATACTTCTTCATTACCACGTGACCTATTTGAATCACATCTATTTCGTCCATCACCATTTTATCTACGTAAACATGTGTCGTGGAATGACAAATATGAAATTGAGTTTGATAATAATCGTACTATACGATTTTTATATAAAAAAGGAGGTGTAGGTGAAAAACGAGTGAAAATTTTAAGTCAAGAAGATGTTCGTGATAGTGTTCGACAACGTTCTTATAGTATATTAATTATAGAACAACCATTAATTGATATTCATGCAATAAAAACTTCACAAAATGGTTCATTATTAAAAACAATAAACAAACCATTTATTCCAACGGTAAGCATTTATAATCATTAAAATCCGAATCAAAAAATTCACTTATTTTTTAAAACATCAAAGCATCATTTATATCAATCGTGTTATTGTTTAGATCAAGTTATGACAAACGAAGAAAACATTGAGTATGATTCATTTGTGTCATTAAAACCACATTTGTCAATAACATAAAATTCTTCATATTGATTTTAATCACAGTTGATATTTCGATAGCGAATATTTGAAAAGGATAAACTTTTTGTTAATCATATTCAAGTTTAGTCTGTACAAATTGTGAACTTTAAATAAAGTCTTCGTTCTAGAAAATTCAAACATTTTCGAGGTATGACTAATCGTCAAATGTTATTATAGTTTCTAGAAAATGCTTAATTTTCTGTAAAGAAGAATTTCAATTTGACTTTCTGCAATGATTAATTTCGAATGCATTTAACAAATACCAACAATTATAAAGATGTTTAAAAATGAATTCCAATTTCATAGAAAAACCAAATAAGATTCTTTAAAAAAAAAGGAGAAAATTAACATTACTTTGTCGAAAATCTTTTCAACAATGATGACTATACAGTCATTGTTTAGTCGCATATATAAGTCAATCGACGGTGTTGAGAGTACATTTTTTCTCTTCCACAGTTGCAAGGAGTATATGAGTTACATAAAGTGCAGCTGACACATGCTAGTTTGTCATAAAACAATAAAAATAAGCAATAAATTTTTCTTATTAGTTATGAAAGATAATAAATGTAATATTGTTTCTAAAAATATTCCCGATTTTATCATTGTTTTTTTATTTTTTGTATTATGTATTGATCCTCATATATCGTCCTTGACTTTAAAATCGATTCTTCACTTTGAGGTATTGTGTTCTTTTTTATTAATTACACTTTTGATAGAACGTTTGTATAGGTAGTCAAGTACATAACAGCCACTTTCTAGTAGTTATAACGCTACTTTTGTCTAAAACCACAGTTTCGTTCCAATAAATTTATAAGAAAACCTTCATACAACATGAGAAATGTCATAATGTCTGTTACTCACGTATCAAGATTCACACATAACTATTAGGTTATTCACGGTTTCTATAGACTACTAAATTAACGATTTTGAGTCAGTGTCAAGTAGCGAGATGAATACCTATCTCGATACTAATATGTTTATAGAGTTGAAGATTTTAAGTGAATACTTAATCTGATACACAGATAAGTATTAGGTTCCATATCTGCTTTGCTAGATATCCTGACTTGTAGCTCATCGTTATCCAAGGTATGGACATTATAACATCTCTGTAAGTTTGGATAGAAAATACTCTCTGCAATCATCTATATCTGGAACTGAAAGTAGTAAGCACTATCGCTAGTTCTTATAAGTAGTCTGGCATATCAAGAGTTGTACCAATAAACGTATGATAATGAAAAAATTTTCTCTCTTAAATAAATAAGTGTATTATTGTTCTAAATGTTAAATTAAGTCTCTTCTATAGGTGGCTAAATTTAGTGTAACATCAGCAAGTTATGAATCATCATTTATGTTTCTTGATTCCTTACGTGAAATTGAACCTGCATTTGCACGATTACGTACAGCATTATTTTTATTTAATGAAACATATGTTATATTACCAAAATATGTTGAAAATGCTATTGATAAACTTCGTCAATTACGATCACAATTTCTTCAAGAATCTTATCAATTATTAAATAAAAGTTGTGAAGATCGTGATATTGAAATAGCAAGTGAAATTTTTGTAACTGGTAATACATATACAAAAGTTTGGCCAATTATTATTCAACATAATGAAAATAAAGATCAAATATTAGTTGAAAATATTGAAAAACGTCAAAGAAAAGAACAAAAAAATTCTAATCAAATTGATTTAAAAATTAATCAAAATGCATTAAATGAATTAAAAAAACTTGATGATCTTAAATCAGCCTATGAAAAAGCTAAATGTATTCGTTCAACACTTGATTTAACAATGGCAGCTAAAACATTAATGATTGTTGATCCAAAAAATTCTGCTGTTACATATCATTCATCATTGAATACAATGCCAATGGCAGCTGATGAAACATTAACTGCATTTATTGATCTCATATGTCAATTAATATCAACAGCACAACCTAATACTCATATTCGTTTAGTTGCACATGAATATTATACAGAAAAATTTAGATTTTCTCCTCTTCCACAAGATATTGATTATGCTTTTACAACTTATCGAGGTGTCATTGAATATTTAACAAATAGTTCTTCTTGGTTTTGATAACAAAAAAAAAAAATAAAAATGAAATGAATTAATAAAATTATAAAGCCGGTGATTTCCATTATGTTCTGTTTCGGCAGATATGTGTGTTTTTTTCTTTTTATTTAATAAAAATGTAAAAAGAATAATTCAATTTATATTTATGTTTTTCCTTGAATTGTTGTACCAGTTTCTTTTGCAGCTACATTAGAAGCAACTGTTGATGATGTATCTTCTGGTGGAGGTAAATTATTTGTTTGTTGTTCGATTATATCCATTAAATCATTTGCCTATAAAGTGTTATTAAATGGTTTTATTTTTTTGAAATTAAATATATGATAAGAAGAAAAGATTAACGTACTGTTGTTACTGTTGGAAGATTTTTTAAATGATATACCATAACTGAACCAATACTAGTACCAGCAAGAACACACTGAAATAAAATACAATTATTACGAGAAATGAAATAAGAAAATAAATACTTCAGAATTTGGTGCATATGTTATCGAAGTAAATATATATTGTTGAGTAGCTAATATGACATTTATTGGTTCAAGTCTATTCGAAAGAAAAATAAATAAAAATAGAAAATTCAACTGGAAATTATTTAGATTTTAAATATATTTTTTTTATTAATATATAGGCTAGTCTATACGTAGCTTTATAATAAAACATTTGAATATCTCAACTAGATTCCATTCTCTAGGGCTAATTTTTATTATCATGATCGAGGAGTTTGTCGAATTTCTTGTTTCATAAGAATAACATTTATAAATATTGAGTTGAAGTCTCATTATTGGCTTCAATAATGAATTAAGATGATTCTTACAAATCCATGTATTCATATATTTTATCGTATGGTTTCGTAATGTACTACGAGACTTGTCTTTTCTCTGTTGCTACAGATGTAAATAGCTGTCTTTCCTTGAATACAATGAAGTGAAAGCGAGAATTATTTTGTTTATCATTGTTGGTGAACGTTTTTATAGAGGTTTTGCAAATTCAGACTCATGTTATGACTTGTAAGATAATAGAGTTTAAATTAAAAAAAAAAATTTGAAATTTTCTCGATCATGGAAAAAATCCTATCGCCATAGAGTGAAACAGAATGAAAATATTCAATTTTATTTTTCGTAAAGCTACTTATGGATCATTCTGTACATGTATGTGTCAATCGAATTATTTTAATCAGAACAGTTTGATACTCATGCGATTGTAAAATAGAAATAAATCAATAGTAATCTTATTGATCAAAGTGAATATTCATTTATCAGAGATCTAGTTTTGAGAATGAATATAAAGAAAGATAGTTTTAGTTAGAAACCATTTACAAATTTGGCTAACAGCATTTCTCTTAATCATGTAAAGGCCATATCCAAGTCATTACTATAAAATTGCATCAATTCAATGCTAGCCGTTCCATAAACAATGGATCGTTTTGATTCTAGAGTAAACTCGACATTTCTTTTTTACAAGACCCACATCTGGAAGTTAAAAAAACGAGTTTTTGTCAATACAGTAGTGATGATCAGAGAAGAACTGTATTTGAAGAAAAGATATGAATGTTTATGTTCACTGAAATGTACATGTCGAAACAAACTTATCTCATCCAATTTTCTTGGCAAAAAAAAAAATTCATAGCGAAGCAAAAATGTTCACAAAAAGAAAAGAGATATTTTATTTGAAATAATTTAAATAGTAAGAAGAAGAAGAAAAAAAAAGGTCTCTTACGTATTTTTTGATAAATCCCATATTTCTACAGCTTCTTCATTGGCACAACAAAATATTGTCGCTGATTTTGGTGACCAACAAATATCAAATACTGGTTTCTAAAAATATCAATTGATTATAAAATTAGTTCATAGTTATATCAATACCTTTCTCGATGCAAATGTGATACATGGTTGATATCGATCAACAGTCCAAAGTGATACTGTCCAGTCAGCTGATGATGAAAGAAAAACACCTTTTGCAATAGGACTCCAAGCTATCCGATAAATTGGACCCTATATAAAAAAAAAGTATCGAATATATTACTCAAAACTTGTTAGTACAATCCATACGGGATTGAAATGTGACACACGATATAGCTGCTGTTTGTTAATCACTGAAAAATTATTTTATTCTATCTATTTTGCTACACATTTTACTTAACTTTCCAAAAATGCAACAAGCAAGTAGTTCATATCAGAGATGGACAAAATCGCACCGCGCCTCACCGCGCTTCCCTGCGCCACTGCTCGCGCCTAGGCGCTACGCACATCTCTCTTTCTCTTTGCTCTACCAATCAGTTTCTCAAACTCCACCGAATACCAGGATGCTCTAAGCATGCGCTCATCGAAGCTCAGACTAGTGTAGTGTAGGCGTGAGCAACGGCGCGGGGAGGCGCGGTGCGATTTTGTCCATCTCTGTTTCATATATTATATCGAGACGTTATTTATATACTGCCTATGATGGTATACCAATAACACTTGTCATCTCTGTCGGACAATGGGAAAGTTACAAATTAGTATCCTTCAGCTTCAACATTCCTTTTAAATAGTATTTAACAAAAATTCTAATCAATTTTCACTGCTTACTGTATGTCCAGAATAAGTATCTAAATATTGTTCGTTATATGAAACAGAACATCGATGAATAAGACCTTCTTCAGTCCCACATAAATATCTAAAAAATATATTGAAGTTTAATATATTTATTTGTAACAAAATTAAATAAACATACATTGTTTTATCATCTGGACAGACATCAAAACAAAGACCACCAGAAGTACGAAAAAGTAAATTTTCAGATTTTGAAGCTTTCGTATCTTTTCCAGTTTCACGTTTTTGTATTGTTTGTTTACTCAAAATACGTTTTAATTTCATATAATCTAAAAATAAAAGAACAAAAAATAAATTGTGTTTGAACATTATTTTCATATTAGTCTTTTTTACCATTTGACTCAAAGCCTTTACGTAATAACCATTGAGTAACTCGGCCATCTAGAAATATTAATTTAGTACAATGAATTCTATCAATACTATCAAAACAAACCGGTCGAAATCGACATAAGGACCTCGCCTGTATCATCATCACGACCTTTTTCAACTTCTACCCAATAGAGTTGCCATACAGGTGCTGTATGTTTTCCCAATGATTCTCTATTCATCAATGAAAAGTAAAAAAAAAAAAACAAAATTTTTTGTGTAAAAGAACTATACTCTGTATCAAGCAATGGCTTATCATTATTATTTTGAACATCATATACATTTACTGTACCATCGTAAAGACCAACCTGTTAAAAAAAAAAGAATAGATTCGATAAGAAAACGAAAATATGAATCTATTTTTACCGCTAATAATGATGGAAATTTAACAGAAAATGCTACAGTTGTTACACCAGCAGACGTATGAAAATATCGTTCAGGATACTAAATAAAATTATGAGAATAAAAATTTCAATCATATTATTCAATCTATTATACGTCTTGATTTTTCAAAGTCCAACAACAGACTAAACCATCACGTTGATCATTATATTCAAAAGGACCATAGCCAACAGCAAGTAAATCTGAATTTTTTCGATTCCATGCTAATGCACTAACATTTTTGTTACTTGTTATTTCAGCAGAATAAGCTTTTTTTAAAAGAAAAAAAAAAAGTATTCAGTCATTTTTTATTTTCTTCAAAATTACTATTTACCAAATAATTTATCGAGTGCTAAACCACTATAAGTTGTTCCTTCTAAATATAAAGTAATGTGCTTCATATTGTTGTCAAAAAATTATTATGATACAGTGTCGTTTTAATTATAATAAATATTGAGGTATATTTAAAGAAAAAGCTAGAGGAATTATTGATTAGGAGAGGATTTGAGCAATATGAAGGTATACAGAATGAATAGATTTTTTTTAGTGAAAAAGGACTTTGTACGATAAGCTTTCTTCCTTAAAATTCTTGGCTAAACATTTAACACTAATTTGTATTCAATGCTAAGCCTAAAGTAATACTCAAAAACTTGACGCCATCGAAATTATCTCGTCCAAGGAAAGAACGTTTCCAACTGTAAAATCGCTTGTGAGTTAGAACTCTATGTATAAGGTAGACCCTGATGAGGTATAACAAGCTACAACATCCTAAAGATCTTCAGACCGTTCCTAAAAAGTTATAGCTATTTTACTGAAATTTTAGTCTTGTAGTAGGTGTGTGGAAAACTATTGAATGATAGTATTTTGACCTGAAATTCCATTCATAGATTGGTCTACTTGTGATCAGTATGTCCTGAAAATTTCAACTTTAAATAGTATTTCCTTCATGAGATATTGAATTTCTAAACATGAGATTCTCTAAACTTTCCTAGAATATGAGCGATATTTAGGAGGTCAATATCGCGTGAAAGAAACACTATTAAGAGCTGAAATTTTCAAATCAAAATATCTTCACTTCGATTCTTTTATACACACGATGCTGTTGGCTAAAAATTCAGAAAAATAGCTATAACTTTGTAGAAAAGATTTCGGTGCCGTTATCCTTTTTGGAGTTTGAAATACTTCATTAGGATTTATTTTAAGCACAGAATCGAAACTCGAAAGGAGATTTTCAAGTTGAGAAGATTTGCTCTTAAGAAAAAAAAATAACACGTAACTTTGATTGTTCACACGTTCTTAAAATTATATGTCTGATTTTTCTTTTTTAACAATATGAGTTCAATGCTGAATGTATTTTTATGAGGTTCTCGCCCAAAACTCTAACTTTGACAGGATACATGAAATATTGATAAAATGTTGTATATATGTTTGACTTATGAAAGTATATTAATCAAAAAACATGTTACACCTTCATATCTTATCATTCAGGAGATATCTAGAGACCAATTTTCAGAACTTGGATTGCGTTCATTTAAAAAAGAACTCTTTACCATTTCGGATGAGGAGAAAGCGTTTTTTGTTTTTAGTTTTTACTCTGTTTCATATTTTGAACTATTGAATCGTAAAGCATCTGAAATTTTTCGGCATAACTTTCTAAAAAACTCAGAGTTTATCTAGCATTGGCAATTAGTGAGAAAATTCTTTTTCCTTATATGAAGAACTATGAAAAAATCAATTGATTGAAAAAAAAAAGACAGCTCTCTAATATGAAGTATATTGAGGGAAGCTTTATCCGAAGTTGGATTATTACCGAAAAAAATCAATTTTGAGAAAAATAGAAGAAATTTGGGTTTTTATATAGTCTTCGTGAAGATGAAGCATAAATATACGTATTATATGTCAATGACAGCACTTTTCTTTGTACATTAGATTGTTCTCGTACGAGATACATCACACAATAGATAGTGAGAGGAGTAACAAATTAGGGTGTATGCTTAGGATGTAGGTGTGGGTGTGAATAAAGAGAAGATTAACATCTATATTCTCATGTCATTGTAGACCTAATATTGTGTCTTTGAGATGTGCAAGATTTGATTACCTTTGAAAGATATTTCTTCATTTGGTAGATCTAACTCTACAAACAAAAAATTTTTACCGATTGTTTTAAACGTAATTATTTGTGCAGATAATTTCAAAGATCATTTATAAATATTTCCAAAATCTTTGAGAATCAACTCTATTTTTGTAAATTCATAGACTAGGTAACTTAGGCAACATATTCAGATGTTGATTAAAGAAACAAATTTTTTTTTGACGAACATCAAGTTTTCTGAAGGCGGAGAAGAATTTAATTTTCCAGACATTCCTTTGTTTTTACTAACTTCTATTAAACTTACTTTCTTCTTTGACTACCAAAGGTGTTAATCCTCGATAAATAGCTTGTTTTGTTTGATTAGTATTCAAATTAAGTACTCGTTCCATAATAAATACACATGAAGCAATTTTCGATGACTTAAAAAAAAAAAAAAATCCAAAAGAAATCAAATGATTTCATATAAAACTTAATCAATAAATTTTACATCAAATGGTTCTGGAACTTTTGCTTCCTCACTTGCAGTTTTCGTTGCAGCTGGTTTTCGCATCGTTTCATCCATTGATTGATCCGAAAGACGTGTTCCATGTGATTTATCTACTCCAGCACTTAAAGAACGTGTTTGATCTATAATTAAATCAAAAATAACTATGTTCATTATTTATTAATAAATATTTATATTGATAACGAACCCAGACGCATAGTTCCATCATCGATTGTTTGTGTTTCATGAGTACCTTTAGCAAGTATAACTAAACGATAAGAATAGTAGATTTTAAAAATTTATTTTTCAAATCAATACATACTTTTACTTTCACCTCTTTCTGAATCATACATATCTGCAGTTGATGCATATGCTTCTCGACTCTATTTAAAAGAAAAAATTCGCTTTTTTTCTTTTCTTTCAAACAAAAGAAATAATAATTTACTTGAGAACTTAATCGTTCACATTGAACTTCTTTATTTTTAACACTACTATTGAATGTATTCATACCACGATCACTAAATACATCACTACCTTGTTTACTTTTACATAACTAAATATATACATATAGATTTAAAAGACAAAAAAAAGAAACTTGATTAAATATTCTTTTTATATTTTGTTTTTTACTTCAACATATCGTTCATTTTCATGTTTTATTATTTCTATGTCTTTTGAATCATTAGCAACAATAGAACTATCCAAACTTAAAATAAATATTGTTTCTGTTTCACTAAGAGTTAATAATGGTTGTGATATTTCACCTTCTAATGACATTAATGAATGTGCTAAATACAAAAAATAAAAATAAAATGAATTAAAGAATACATTAAATGTTCAATATTTTTTTTTCATAAAAGCTTAGAAGAATTAATCGTTCAGAGGGTGTGGGTATGGAGTGTGATGGCGTAGTCAAGAGGATATAAGGCTTACCAGGGTTGAAATCGGTCCGGCCGGACCGGTTGAAGAAATCGACCGGGCCGGTAAGGACCGGAATTTCACCGGTTGAAATTTTTCAAAAATCTTCTTTGTTAATCCTGTCTTTGACCATAAAAACTAAGGTATCACATGTTTTTTCTGTCAGAATAGGTAAAAAAGTGCTCAAAACATATGTTATATTCATCGTTTTTCCTGAGGTTCTCTTTAAAAAGATTCATTATGATGAGCGTCTTTTACATGCGCCTTAAACTATTTCATATTTAGAGCGATTTTTTCTAAAAATCGGTTTTCAAAAAAAAATTCGACATTTTTCCACCGGTTTTCACCGGAATTTCACCGGTTGAACATGTGATTCCAACCGGCCGGTTTCCGGCCGGACTGGACCGGTAGGATTTTTCAACCGGCCGGACCGGACCGTTTTAATATTTCTCAACCGGTTCCACCCCTGAGGCTTACTTATGCATCCTTCTTGGTCAAATGATATCTGGAGTGAATACGAATAAAAAGCTTTTTCCCCAGACGAAAAATTATTTTCCTGCTAGTATATAACCATATAACAAGTTGGCATCTCTCTTGAAAAGTTTCTAATCATGTCCTTAGTAGAGTATCACTACAGACATGGATGTCGAGTGTAGTTCTGAGTGTAGAATGCAGGAGGGAATATAGATGCTACCATTAGGAAGGTCAACACCTACACCGTTAAATATTGAATTTTTTAAAACTAATTACAATGCTAGCACTAATTTTTTTACTGATCAAAAACTACTGAGCATTCATGATAAACTAGTGAGCAATTAAATATAAGTTAATCAATTATTCAATTAATATATAAAATCAATGTTAACCTTGTTCAGCGCTATACATAGCTATACTTTGAGCAAGTTGATCAGTTTCTTGTTCTGACGGAAAACTTTCTGCTTCAGTTCCATGTGAATTAAGTGCACCACCATGGCTAACACCTATCATTGATCTATTTCAATCATAGATATATATTCAAAAAATAAAATATTTTTTTTTTTACTTCGTTGCAGAAAAAACTTGTTGTTGAGCTGTTGAATAAGCAGCTTCACTTGGCTATTTAAATTAATAGAAAACAAAAAAAAAGGATATTTTTGCAAGATAAAGATCATTGAAGCTCTTACAGTTGATGAAACATCTTGTGTAAGAAAAGAATCTTTAACTTTACTAAAAAATTGTTCTGGATCAATAAGACGTTTTGGTGTAACATCTTGATTATTTTCAATAAGTTTAGGTAAAGTACGAATGGGTCGTGTTACGACTGGTGCTGTTTTTCGAGCTAAACCTGATACCTGACCACCAGATCGTGCACCACCTGAAACACCAGTACGTACAGAAGCAGCTGAACGCAATGTTGATGCCATTTATAAGACAAAAAGACAGAAAAGAAAAAAAATTCTTCAACTGAACAAGTATCTTTTTTTTTCTTCAACCATTCTTTGTTTCATCACTATTAACATTACCTCTGTTCCCATTCTGTAATCTTTCAATAGATGCCTCCCGTTTGTAATATTTAATATAAAAATAAAAAGAATTTAATCGAATAATAGTCATATCAAAACATAAGAGACAACATAGAAAAGAATGTCGAACTTATCTACAAGTCGTACTCGAGGCGAAGAAACTATTTACAAAACACAAGTTCTTTTATAAATAGATTCTAAAAAAAAAAAATATTATCTAATTAGAAATTTTTCTAGGAGTGGCAAAATTTAACAACAAATAATCATAATATTATCAATGGAAATTCATCAGAAAATTATATTGAAAATTTTACTGATTTATCTAATACAGAAAAAAGTCTTGTACTTCGACAAGTTGCACAAAATTTAAAAACAAATCCTATTAGAAAACGTAAGTTTTGTTTCGTTCTTTCTAGAAATTAAAATTAAAAAACAAAAAAATTATTATTGTATTCAGCAAATCTTGATGATGATTTTAATGAAAGAATTTTGAATCTAATTAAGAACAATGTTTATGATGGAATTTCCCAATTAGATATTACGGACAATTCTTTACCTAAACAAAATGATAATATTTTAAAGAAAATATATGATGAAATTGTTGATATTTTACATCAATGGTCTGATAACAAATATAAATTACATACATTTTTCAATCATTCATTACCACATTCAATACGTTTTGTTAGTTGGTATCCATATTTATCGAATATTAAACGTAGGTTATTGAAAAATCCATATTTTCTTTTCGATATAGAAATTCTTTTCGAAAGAAAAAGAACTTGTAAAAAAAATCGATATGAATTTTCTGTTGAAAAATGAAAGATGTTTGAATGAATTCACAAGGAATTAAATTTATCTCGTTTCACTTGTACATCTTTCAAGCTACTATGAATTTCATATTTTCCACCCTTGAGTTCCTTTTAATTCGTTAAGCTGTTTAGTCCATTTGGATATTAGCGGCGTAACCAGAGTTTTGACGATGGTAGGGCTCAGCAACGCTTAAATATCCGGTGGTAGGGCTCAGGTTACTGAGGTCTGTGGAATGGTAGGGCTTGCAAGAGAATTCAGCTGACGATGCTAACACCGGTGGTAGGGCTGAGCCCCCCTGGCCCTACCTTGGTCACGCCACTATTGGATATGGGCTATAGGCCCATATATGAGAGGATCAGCGTATTTGTTTTTTACTCACATCCCACACCCACCCAAACATTTAAAAGGACGAAAATATTCTTCCAACTTTAAAAAGTGAGTAAACATAAAAGTAAAATAGGATGCATTTAATCACTCGTAGATTTATGGATGTTTGTTTAAAATGTATTATGATGGTTGTGAGAAAAGATCGAAATATCTGAAAAAAGGTTGAAAATTCATCTAGAATAGTATTGTTGATAATATGAATATGTAAATTTACAGTTGCATTTCATCAAAATCGTAAAACTGATGTTATATCTTTGACAGAACTTTACAATTAACTGTTTTCGATATTAACAATAACATGTCGTATGATATCTAATTACTTAAAATATCAGAATAATCTTATTTTTGAGATTGGCAATTTATTTAGTTAAGTAACCATAGGCACTGTAGATATTAATAACAATAGAAAATTAAAGTCGGAAGGTAGAGCGAAGAATGCTCTCATCGTAAAGACATATTTTTGTTTTGTTTTCTTGCAAAAATGAACGAAAGAAATTAACTTATACTACGTTCGATGAATCTCAGAGAGTGATTTTTGCTATTGATTATCAACTGTCTTTCTAAAGTAGTTCCTCCTCTATCTGCTCTGTTCATAATCTTAGATCGAGCATTGATTTATGATTCTATATTTGAAAGCTACTATTTAAATACAAAGAAGTAATAAATCTTGTTTTATATCTACTAAAATTTTTAGATCGTGAAAAGTTTCTTAATGATTTGGCAACTGATCCTCGTATTGTATTATCACCAATGGATTCTGAAGTTCAACGTAATTCTGATCGTCTAATTGGAATGTTACCAAGTGCACCTGATATGATCAATTCTAAAGGTAAATTTTTCTTCGTTAAATAAAAACTTCTTTTTTTTTTTCCGTGAAATTTATCGATTAGGAAATATGAATGCAGTGAAAGCAATACTCTCTTATCATCGTTCACTTTTTCCTTACAGACATGATTTGTCTAATGCTGAATATTTTTATGCAATACCAATTGTACTTTCACATAATACACCTTTATCAAGGTAAATTTGATCATAAATTAATATACTAAAAACAATGATACATCTATTTAGCCTAGTTTTATTTTATTGAATGGATTGTCCTTTTTTTTTTAAGATGCTGACATTTTGAAATTTCATCTAGATTTTTGTTGTCACGATTGGATAGAACTGGTCGAATTACCTAAAAAATCTTATCTTTGATATATTCAGGCGATGTTTTTGTAGTGAAACTTAGGAAAATAAAGTTTTTCAAAAAAAAGAAAGAAATCAGGAAAACTATTCGTCATTTTCGTAAGAAAAAAGTTCTACATGCTTTTTGAAAAATATTACCGGGAAAATTGATTTTTTCGAGAAGACAACAAAACAATACGAGTTTGTATTAAAAGATTTTGATCATTTGAACTTCAGTTCCAAATGAAACGAATATCATATTCAGGTGATCGAAGGACGTGTGTAGGTGTTGCTGTGAGTGAAGATCTTTTGTGTACTCTCATACACACCTTCAAACTCACTTACTTTCAATGTTTTCTTTAGGATACTTTAAGACTAACGTGTTCTACAATTCCGAGTGTCCAATAGTCCTAGCACCATATTCAGTATTATCAAAAAAATCTGCACTAAAAAAGTCTACTCAATATTTATAACAAGTTTCTGTCAAATATTAATCCTTACACCTCAATATTATTTTCGAATACGGTGACACCTGTGCTTTCCTTCATAGGCTCAAAATTTGACAAAAAACTTATTTCAAGTAATGATTATATCACTCTATGCAGATTTTCTATTGATTTTGAGTATAATATTGGTTTCGTTTGAAACGGAAGTTCTAACATTGAAAATCTTTGAGTACAAGTTTGTATTTATGGTGATTTACTATTATATTGAAAAACACCATTTTTTTTCCTAACCATATGATGAGAAAAATAAAAAGAATATTCGAATTAGTATTGAAACTAGTAAGACTTGATGATTTTGATTTATGTAAATTTTTCTAGGCTTTTCTAATTTTTTTTAAGCCAACTACGAACACATCGTTTGAATCTATCGAAAATAATAGTTTTAAAGGAAAATCGATTAGCTCTATCCAACCATGACAAAAAGAACACAGATCAAATTTTGAATTGTCAACACCATAATAGATTATTTTGTATTATGTTTTCAATTATTCTTAGTTCTGAAGAATCCTATCTAACATCACTCGCAATTTTAATTGAAATGTATGAAACATTTTTGGAAACAATCCCATCAATATTATGTAATATTTATTCCAATGTAAATAATGATATATTTCAATTATTTTTATTTAAAAAACATATGTTATTAATTTAGAATTCAACAGAAGAACTTGAACCATGGTTTTGTAAAGTTGAAAATCATTTGAAAAACGTTGATCAATCTATTCACAAACATATACAAAACATTCTTCATTCATCACGTTTGTAACACTATACTTTAATTTTATTTCAACAAACAATTGACTTCTATTTTTTCAGGCGCATACAAGTCAACAACTGATACAAGTTCTGTGTTAATTTTACTAAGAAAATATTGTTATAAATGGTTCAAATATATGTTTGTTAGTTAGTATTTACATACAGTTATAAAACTAATAACGACAAAAAAAAATATGCAAGAAAAAAAGAAACATCTCTAATATAACGCTATTATATTTAGATCAATCTATGAAAATCTTCTATGTATTTCTAGGTTGTCTTACAACTAATTCCTTATTATTTGTTTGGGATCAATATTTGATTACTCGTGATATATCTGAATTTCATAATGAACTTCTACCAGCCATTGCAACAGCAATCATTATAGCGTTGAAGGATTTATTAATGAAATGTAAAAAGGTTCGCTATTTATGGATATATAGACTAATGAACATAAGTTTAGAGTAGTTATATTTTTTGAGTTTTTCTAGTCGTTTGTAATAGCTAGAAAGAATCTAAAAAATATATTGAGAAACTACAAAGATTCTCTATCAAGATTAATGGTCTTAAAAAATTTCGATATAATTACTTAGATGAAAATGTTTGAAAAACCAAGACATTCAAAGCTTTTAGGAAATGATTTTATTCGATAGAGTAAGTATTTTTTATGAAATTAAAAGAAAAATGCTACTTGGAGCCTTCTGTAAATTGATGAAGGAATGTCATGAAGAGAGCCAAGACATTTCATTTAGCTGTGAAATATTTGTTCTATCAAATAAAACCATTTTCAAAAAAACTTCAAACAGATGCCAGGAAACTGATTTTACTAGTCTTATCCTCACCAAAGCAGTTTAATTGAAACTTTTAAGCCCGCCAATCTTGATAGAGAACATTTGTAACAACTCAAACATTTTTTTTTTTCGAATGACTCTAGAATTTTGTCCGTCACTAAAAAGTATATATTTTGAAATGTATAGCGATTAGTTTGTTTCTATGATGTTTATTTCGTTTTAGACATCAGAGATTGAATTTATTCTACAAAATAAACCGACTATGATCGAAACACATCAATTACAATCAATTATTGCTCAATTTTTCCTACCGAATTTAAGATATAGAATAAATTCTCAACTTTCAAGTGTGTAAATTCAAAAGAAAAGAATTCTCAATTATTAATCTCTTTTTTTCAATTTTTATAGTTGGTCCACACATTACTAATCCACAAGAACTTGACGTAAAAAATAACCCATTATATAATTTACTTCGTAAAATAACACAAACATGCAATCGAAGTATTGATACATAATTTCAATTCATTGAATGCTCTCATTTTTTTTTTAGTTGCACATGGTGAAGGAGAAAATAATTCAATACTTAATATGCAAACAATAAATAATATACACATAAAAAAATTCGATTTAAAAATGGCTGAACGAGAAGTTATTGGAAGAATATCAAGTAAAAATGAATGTAATACATTAACATTTGAACAACAACAAAGATATAATCCAGCAATAATAAAAGTGGTGAAAAAACGGATTGATCAACGCTATCTTAATGAACTCAAATGATTATTAAATATTAGTTAAAAAAAGAAACTAATTTTTTCAATGTTTTTCTGTAATTTTATTTTTATTTAAATGCTTTCTTTTTCTAATGATATAAAAATTCCTAAAACTTTCCATTCCGACACAAATATTATTGAAAGGAAGAACATACATATCGTAATGCTGTAATCAGTTTCAATTGAGATTGTGTTAGAGTTGTAATTAGTCGAGACTTTTCAGTTGGTCTTGTCCGGTTGATTCAGAAATGTCTTGTAGAATGATAAAACTGATCAGTTCGGTGAATTACTATTAATTAGATCAGGACATCACCTTACCTTTTGTGATCTAAAATTTTTGTCCTTTTAACTCTCAGTTTTTTGTGGATATTGTATAGTCTGAAGTAGCATTTATCGGTAGTTTCCATCTTTAATGCACGATAAATTGCTAAAGGTTTTCATATTGTAATAAATTTACTTTCAATTATCGGAAGAATGATTGATCTAGCCTACAAATTAGGTTATATAAACAAAACGATAAAAACCGATCACTATCATCATATGTATTTACATATTTAAAAGGCGACCAGGAAATTTTGATTCGTTTTGTTTATGATAAATATTTTGAAATTTATAAATATTCTCGCATAATGTTTTTTTTTTATATAGAAAAGCTTTAAGTAAAAAGAACTATTCAAAATAAGTATAAATCAATAGTTGTAATTCATTTAATATTAAAATGTCTATTACATTTAAAAGTAAGTTAAAGATTAAATTTTAGGCTAAGTGTGACTGAACTAATCAACTTCTATTGTGAAAATATTTTTAAATTACTTTATAATTAATTGAATATCTAATACGTTAACTATATATAACTCGTAGCGTGTATTAAGTCTTTCTGTGAAACGAAAGAATTCTCTCGAGAAAATAAATAACATCATTGATGAATTAAACTATTATATGTTCTTCATGTTGGTGTTGACAACTTTTCACATACAGGAATAAAAATCAAATATTAAAAAGTAGATTAGCAAAAAAACTGATGAAAATTTGATAGACTCAGAACTGTCAGATCAGAATGCTTCATAAAAAGATTTAAAAAATTAATTCATTTAAAAAAAAAAGGTAAAAATCAGAAGACAAGTGATTTGTCTATTGAAAACCTATTTTATCTGATCATAAAATTATTCTAAAGTAGTTTTGAAATACAAATTGATTCGTTTAGCCACCCCTTACAAGAGTATCTCTCCAGGTGTTAAATCACTCATTGACCAAGGCAGTATTTATATGATGAATAACAGTAAATCATCGAAAAGTCTAAAATAGTTTGGTATTTCAGATCTTCGTTCTTGACATATCGAAATTCCACTGAGTATTTCGTCTTCCTCAGATCATGTAGAAAGTCGATTGCTAAGTTTTGGCTTCATACTTTACACAAGCAAAACTCTCAATGAGATCAGTTCATTCGTCAAGTTGTAACTTTTCGTCAGAAAGTAAATACTAGATAAGCTAAAACTTCTTCAATAGGCTAATTTCATCGAGAACTTTGTTCATGGAAATTTTGAAGTCGAAATTCAAAAGTCGACTTTTCATATTACGTGATGAGGCACAGCTTTTTTCTTGAAGCAATCAGTAATATTTCGAAGATGAAGGCTTAGACAGCTGGACTCTCTTAGATTCTGATACTATGCAGCATGGTCTACCGCCTTAATATAGTTTCGATCAAATAGTAATGGGACATTCAGAAACGAAGCTCTCGTTAGTCTAATAATAAATAAATCTTCTTGATACTAAAATTTAATAAATAGGTCATGTTTATAATGATAGTGTTCTTATTCTTTTCTTCACGTATCTCAGAATCATGTTCGTACTTTATCCGATGTTTTATTTATTTAAATTTCATTCAAAACAGAAGTAAATTTAATTTAATTCAAATCAACCAAGTTCTCGTTGACCTAAAGTAATTTTAAATGTATATTTATGTATTCTGAATTATGTCATGAAGACTTATAATTCACAGACGTTTATACTCAAATTACCTTATTTCATGTTACTTAATAGTCCATCACTTCTAATATCTTATTTCATAGAATCTACTAAATTTTGTTCTTTAAACCTTTGATTAGCAATACTCCGAAACCATAATCTTCAACATCTCTTTATTCAAATTTTCTAATTGATCAAATATTAACCGTGTACGTGTTGTTATTTATTCATCTTTGTTTTGATCTATAATAAGTATATTTAAATTGTTATCAAAATTGAATATGACCATACAGAACAATATAGAATAAATATTATAAAAATTTTAGCGAATTCAAAAGATTCTTATCATGAATCAAATCAAAAACAGTAAAATCAAATTATTCAAAATTATGATCTCTGAGATTTGCTAAACAATAGACTAAAGAAGAAAAATGAAATAAACAGCATAGAACAAAGTATTACAGATGATAGTGTATTAAGTGACATGAAATAAAGTAATATGAGTATTAAACATCCGTAAACTATGAATCTTGATCATATAATTTATGAAACATAAGTATATATTTAAAATTGTATTTTATAGGTCAAAATAAAAGAGTTCGTTCATCGATATAAAGATTTGTAAAATACAATATATCAAAATAAAGTCTGCAGATGATTCTGAAATATATAAAGAAAAAAATAATAATAATAGCATTAAAATATTATTGTAATTATAAACATGAACTATTTATTAAGTTGTAACAACAATGAAATTTAGTTTTTAATTGTCTTTTAAATTAAACACATTTATTTTATATTACTTCATTTTGAAGGAGTACATTATTAATAATTAATTTTTGCTTCTAAATATCATAGAGATTTCTAGACTAATAAGTTTTTTACTAAATGAACTAGTAGAATTAATTTATACTCATTTTGGACAGCTCGTTTTATCCTACTTCTGTTTTATTTTATATAGATAGGTCTACGAGAACATTTATTCGTTTGATAATATTTATTGTTAAACACAAGTCAGAATTTCTAAACTATCCGTTCTATGTAGCTTTTTTGTATTTTATAAGGAAAATATTGCTCATCAACATCGAATAAATTGACTAAACATTGTTAAGAATAGTTATTTCGAAGGTATTTTAAGATAATCTTCGAATTGTTTACATTTTTAGCACAATGAAACATTCTTATCTAATTGTAACCTTCAATATATCTTCGATGACATAATATATAGAGTTGATAAACCTCCAATTTGATTTATGAAAATAACACTACGTGTTTAAGTAGATCATTTATCTTCTCATTGTAATCGTTATCTAGACTCTTTCTAGACATATTGAGATGTAGTAATATCAGATGTATGTTCCATTAGCACATGGAAATATGGTAGTTATATCAAAATGTATATTCTCACATGTGGAAACATATGCTTAATGAATATTTTTATCTATCATTTGAAATGGTTGACAATCACAGTCATATATTTTCTTAAAATTATTCTATTTTACTTAATCTGTTGGGTATAGATTTTCTACAAGTAACACTAGTCTCAAAAATGATTTTATTAAATAATGGAAAATGTTTTTGTTTTTTCCAAATGAAATTCATCTGAAGAATTTTCTTAATAGAAAAAAAACAAAAGAAATATGATAATATTAAATATTCGAATCATTTAAATAAAAGCTCAAGTTATTATCAAGTATTTTTAAAGAAAAGGTTAATATGACATATAAAAACCAATCCCTCATGAATTTGGTCGATATGAAAAAAAAAGTAATCATTAGAGAAATGAGCGAAAGCAACCATAATTATTATTTATTATCATTGTTGTTGTTAATTTTTTTTTTTTTCATATTACATGAGATATATATGAAATATTAACAACTGTATTGACCAAAAAAATGAAATTATCAAGCAATAAAAAGAAAAAAAAAACAAAAAACCAAATTGAAAGAGGTCTATATAAACAAAAATAGACGCAATGTCATAAATATATATATATATGCACAAAAAAAGAACAAAAGAAAAACTATATCCACCGGAATTTCATTTATTATTGACTGCCACTATCATCACCAGTAATAATAATTGATGGAGATTCAACTGTCAGATTATTATCTCGTCGTACAGTAACTGTTGATTGTTGATTAATTTTTAATGAAGGCAATGCTGGATCACTACTATCTTCTTCTTGTTCCATATTATCAGGAAGATGTACAGATGGATATTGATTATGAGTATGTTTACGCATACTCGTCTGTAAAGAACTATGATGACGTTGTTTATTAACTGGTGATCGAGATTGTTGTTGTTGTGGGGATTGCCTTTGTATGTTATTTATTGATACTGTTTCTTCAAGTGTTTTTTGTCGTGTACGATGATGATGACGTTTTGGTGTTCCACGATATGAAATATCATCATTAGTATT
This sequence comes from Rotaria sp. Silwood1, assembly GCA_905250075.1. Lineage (NCBI taxonomy): Eukaryota > Metazoa > Rotifera > Eurotatoria > Philodinida > Philodinidae > Rotaria > Rotaria sp. Silwood1. The sequence goes on along the minus strand of CAJNOP010000094.1, from coordinate 246,978 downwards.
TTTTTTCTTGTCTAATGATGGATCATGCATAAGAAATTCATTAACAATACGATTTGTTTTTTCATCAATACTATAATCACGTGCTATTGGCATTGAATAAACGGGTGCATTATGACTAAAACTAGCCATAGCTGTATCACGTACCATACTAAATTTTAGACGAGGTTTAGTTATACAGGTTGGAAGAATTGAATATGTTGTTAAGATTTTTGTTTTATTGGTTGTAGGTAATATTGAAGGATTGATTAATGGTGTTTGAGTATCAAATGAAATTGAACCACGTTGAGAACGAAATACTTCTGCTGGCGAATTAGATCTAGCTGATGATGTTGTTGAAGATGGTGAACGTTGAAGAATATGACGAGAATTAACTGTATTAATCATATTAGGAGAAAGATGTTGTTGAGTTGTATTTGAAGATGAAGTAGGAACAAGTATACCATTAGTCGTAGAGGATATATGAGTATCAGACTTTGTTTCATGTGAATTTAATGCTATTTCATTTGTAGATGAATCTATTTCAACAAAGAAAAAAACATGAAAGCAATTGTTGAAAATAAATTTCTTACCATCTTGATTTTCTACAATTAAATTTCTTGCATCATCTGATTTCGTTCGACGAAGATCAGGATGTCGAACTTGTAATGATGATGATGGAGGTTTCGTATTTGTTTCATTAATCTATTCAAAACAATTTTTTCATTTATCGACTGATTTATTTTATTTTACTTGATAAACTTTTGTTTGTTGTTCATCAGATGTCATATGTGAAGGAATAACATTTGATGAAACATTTCGTTTATCTTTACCAAATTCTCGTCGTCTTTTACTTGCTGTTCGAATAAATGATTCTGATGAGACGATTTTATTATTATTTATTGAATTTGCTTGATCTGTATTTGGTAATACCAAAAGATTAATTCGATTTGGTTTATGATTCTGAACGAGTGGTATATTAGTTGATAAACTACGTTGTTGCATCATATTAGAATTTGATGAATTTGGAGGAATAAGATTTGTTGATGCTTCTTGATAGGAATGATGAAGACCTTTCTGAAGAATTTTTGAACTACAATATCAGTAAGAAAACGCAGAAAAATTATTTTGAAAATCAACAAGCTGTTGTTTACCGGTTGTTATTTGTTTGTTGTTGTTGCTTTTGCTTTTGATGTTGTTGTTGTTGAGCTAAATCATCATCCAAATCTTTAATATCAACACTCCTTTGTTGAATACGTTGATCCCCAATATAGATAACACTTTCGGCTCCATCATGTGACATCCAATCTAAACTAATTGTTCGATTTTGACTTTCTAACGATTTATAGCCGCTATCATCTTGAGGTGGTGATTGTTGTTGTTGTTGCTGTTGCTGTTGCTGCTGTTGTTGTTGTCGTCGATAACTAACATCAGGTAAAGCATTTTCATTTCCGGATGATTCAATTGATGTAAATTGATCATTTGGACCTCGACTACTTGTATCTGATTGCATATCAAAATCAGTTTCAAGACTTCGTTCAAAACTTGAATTTTCACTTTTAGAATTAAAATTATTTAATAAACTTGAAAAATCTATCATTGAATCTTTATTATTTTCATCATCTAAATCATTTTGATTTTTAAGTAATTGTTGTTCACGTCGAATATTTGATTGATTAATACAACTACGACGTTTCTCAAATGTACGTCGAAGAGCTTGACGACGAACTTCTGGTGGTGGTAATAAAAGATTAGATGAACTTTTACGACGATATTGATATTTTGATGGATCATCATCACCACCATTACCGCCAGTAGTAATCATACTATTATTATTATTACTATTATGAATAGGCATAGCTCCAGCTGAATCAATTGATGTTGACGTCAATAAATCTGGTGAGAAATCTTCGGGTGACGTTCGATCGAATTGTTGTTCTTCAAGTTCATATGATTGACGTAAACGCCAAAGATCATGGGATGCTGTTGTTGCATCATCGTGTTCATTTATACTTATTTGTTGAACAAGAGTTGCTTTACGACTTGTATTTCTTTGATATTCTTCCTAAATAGATAAAAATAAAAAAAAACATCAAACATTTTTAATAACGAAAAGAAGAAAAAAAAACCAACACCAGAAAATAATATAAATATTTACCATATCAGTATTTCCTCTTCGATTTTTTAATTGAGATAATTGAGCTGCTTGAACAAGTTCAGTCATATCAGGAATTTTAATAACAATAGGTGGTGGAGCAACAGATGCTATTAATGAACGATGATCATCAGCATATTCATAAGATTTTGTTCGACGATTAACAACATCAGCACGATTTGTACCAGGTCGTAAAAGATGAACAGCATCAAAACTACGAGATTGTTTATCAATTGTAGTATAATTAGATGATGATATTTGTTCAACTGGTAATGATGATTGTTCAAGTGATCGAGAAATTTCTTGATCTCGTTGTGCAACTGATAAATGTACTTTTGAAGTTTGATCTATAATGAAAATAAAAAATTGTTTAATTATTTGTTTATCAATTTTTTTTGTTTTATAAATAATCTATTTAACCTAATGGATCAATTGTTGCTGTAAGATCTTTTTTCTCAACAATAATAATAGAAGAATTTTTTCGACTTGTGGAAGGTGTAGGTGGAGATAAATGTTGAGATGTTGTTGATATATTTGTTAATGGATTACCAACAACAGAAAGACTTGATCCACGTGGTGTATAATATATATCTTGTTGTGTTGAAGATGCAGGCGATGATATCAATGGTTGTGGTTGAGAACGATAAGCAAAAGTAACATCAAAACTACTTTGACGATAAGGTGATAAGGAAGTTGTTGATGGTGATGAACGTGTATCAACATTAAGTGAATGACCTTTTTCAAGACGTGGTGTATCTGATTTTCTATGTGTCGTTAATGAAAGATTTGAATTTTGTCGAACATAACAACGTGGATCAACTTGCAAATATGCTTGTTCATCATCCATATTAACATTTCTATACAACACGTGACTTAAAAAATTAAATTAAAAAAAAAGAAAAAGAAAAGAATATTCTTAAATCTACATACGATTCATTTTGTTTGTTACCTATAAAAAAAAAAAAGACAAAAGAATCATTGAGTATTCATTTGATTGATTATAGGAAAAATATTATTGGCTTTGTTTTTGTTCGATATAAAAGATAATTATCGTTAACAAGAAAAAAACCTGAATTGATTAAGAAATGTACGTCTAAGTATGTGACTAATTTATTAAAATGTAAGGTTAACAGCCAAGGATATTCCGAGCGGAAGAATAACTTCTTCGATCGTGGAAAATTTTTGTTGTTTTCCCAGTGAAAATGAATGATTTTCTTATTTTTCTTCGAATCATCAGTCTTGTAAGAAAGGATGACTGCTTTGCTCAATCTTAGTGACTTTAAACCATTCCGATTAATACTTACTGATATGTTCTCGATTTTCATGATAAGATTGATTATGTTGTGAATTTTGACCATTTGATGAATGATAGTCTGATGTTCCTTGTTTCGAACTAGGTATTTGCCATTGTTCTCTATTTAAAAAAACAAAAACAAGTTAACAGTTTGGTTTTTTTTTGTTAAAAAGAACAAACTATTAATCAAAAGAAAAGCATAAATTTCCTAGTATTAACTTTCACAGTTGACTTTAGGCAATCGCCAAAATTCATGTCATACATTAAAATTTCATCCTTAATAAAACTATATTTTTGAAATTGCCGAAAGCTTTATAAAAGGATGTGAGAGTAGAGTGAAATGAATACTCATATACATGCTATAAATAGTGGATTTATTACTTAATCCAGGTTTTTGAGCTATTGCCAAAACTTATATTATAATTCCAATGTCGCTGTCAGCAAGACAGAACTTTCTGCAATTGCCGAAAGTCAACTGTAAATTTCAGTACGGCAAAATACGTGTTTCTCTAATAAATTACTCGGCAACTTGATATCGATCAAGTGGATTTGATCGACGTGGTTCGAGCGGTGAGAATTCTCCAATACCACGATGATACAAACGATTTGAATCGAGTAATGATGCTTGATTTAATGTTTCGTATAAAAGTTTCATTTGTTCGGTTTCTCTACAAAAATAAAACAAATATAAACAAAAATATTCTAATTAAAAATAATCATAATTTACCTCAAATTCTTTCGATTTAAACAATATTTGCATAGTAATAAAATCGAAAAAACAATGAGAAGACCACCGAGAACACCACTTATAAGCACAATGAATGCCAGACTTCTCTGATTAAAATGTGTTCGGATTGCCTAAAATAGAAATGAATTACTTTGATAATTATTTTCAATCTTTAGTAGTGAAGATGATGAAGAAGAAGAAGATGATGATGATGATGATGATGAAGAAAAAGAAGAAGCAGAAGACAGAAAAAGAGAAGAACAAGTCATCACTCTTCAAAATCAAAGTAAATATAGACGTCATCTGTAACATAGAAAAAAAAAAACTAATTAACATGAGTATATTTTTTGTCAGTGTGACAGCTCATCTATGGATGAATACTCACTTTCATTGTTAACAAGAAAATATTGATTCACATCTATAGATATCTGTTGTTCAATATTTGTCATAATGACTAATGCCCTTGATACTTTTCATTTATCATTGTCGTCATATTAGTATTGTTTAACAATAGACAAAACAAAAAAATTTATTTTTTACAAAAATAATGACGACAATCATATCAAAAAAATATAGAATCGTTTATGTATATATATATATATATATACGTATCTATATATTATCTGAAATTAGTTCGTATAGAAAAATCGAACAAAAAGATTTCTTTAAATTAATAACTTATCTTTCAATATATGTTAATAAATAATTTTATTATATGCTTTTATACAATGAATAAAAGATGTAGATTATCCTAGGTATAGATATGTCAAGACAAGCATTATGTCAATAATTTCTATTCAACTTCTCAGATGAATGCTATTTAAAAGCAAAGAGACCACTTTCCTGTTTCTTTCATTTTCTTTTTCTCGTCTACTTTCTTTTACATTCTATTGTTTTCTTCGAGAAGAGACTATGAGCAATGAATTTTCTTTTATATACTACATCATTTAACAGCAGTCAAAGTCTCATAATAGGAAGAACAACACCGATAAACGTGAAATATAATCAACAAGTGACTAAGATTGCTTTCTATAATGTTAGATGAGTACAAAAGAAAAAAAAAAAAAGAAAGTAGAAAAGAAAAGAAAAGAAAATGAAACCATTCATTGCGTCATGATCTCACATAAAACGTTTTTTGGATTTTCTATTTCAAAAGTATAAGCTTTGTTTCGTGTGTCAAAGTAGGCACGCAACGTTGACGTTCAACGATCTATTATTATGATTGCGTGCAAGACACAATTACAATTCCTCACAAGACAGATGCCACTGCTGTGTAATTACAAAGCTTGATACAAAACAAAAAAGGTTCCGGCTAACAACTCAAACACATATATATATAAAAGACGAAGATGACGATAAAGAAGAAAAATGGAATAGTGAACACGTTCTCATGAGATTCGTTTCTAATCATTGAACAAATAACGAGAAAAGTAAATAGATATATGTAGAAAAAAAAATAAAACAAAGAAAAAAATCTTATTTATCTAACCATCGACATCTTTTTATATTTAATATATTAACTAAGGTTATTCAGCATGCATAAACATGAAGACATACTAACGTAGTTCTTGCATTTTGTTTGTTTGAATACTAATAGACTAAGCGAGCAAATGACTGCTTGACGTATTTTGAATACGAAGGAAAGTGACGGAATGAGTGAGTGTGAGTGAATGAATGAGTGTTTTTGTCTTTTCAATCGCAATGCCATCGCTGTTGACGTCGTTGGGCTTTCTCTCGTATAGCTTTGATGAGCAGATTACATAGTAGTGAAATACTATAATACACCCAGTTTGACTTAAGATCAAGAAAAGTAAAAGCGTGGAAGCCTATGTGCACCAATATTCAAGAAGATCAGGAATCCTATTTCCTTTTTTTTTTTTTTTATTACAACTGCATATCACCTATATTTAATGGTCTTATATGCGTGACTTTTAATCAGCAAGCATCTTAATCCTCTCACAACAAATATTCCATAGACAGGACGACTTCACAGCAGAAGAACACTGTTATAAAAAGCTTAATCAACTTTCAAAATACTTTTCTCAATGTGCTTATAATTGGCAGGTTTCAAAAGGAAGAAAGCTCTAGGTCATTATAATAGCCTTCACCATAAACAAGCAAATCACATAAGAAAAAAAACTAGTTTTCACAATTGTGCTTATTAAAAAAAAAAAAACTATTTATATTTTCACGCATACTGCACTAAAGATGAATGTTGTATGATAATATGAATTTTGATTATAATTTACCCGATTTTCTCAAAACAGGAAATTGCCTATAAGTCTGTTTAAGCATATATGTCACCAACAATGTCCGATATCTATTTAGTTGAACATATATCGACTGGTTATGATTGCAATATTTCATTCATATTAGAATTCCCTTATCTCCTTCTCAATTTTCCATTGTCTTGTTTTTTCTCATATGTCTAGAGGCTGAATATTAAATATCTATTCTAAAGAAAAATAGTGATCGATACAAGTGTGCTAGAAAAGAGGCGAACAATTCTTTAGAGATTTTCACATTGAGGTGTATTAAAAGCTGGTAATCCTTCGTATTCACCAATAGAAGAAATAAAACAGAAATTCTATATATGAAAACATAATAAAGTCAGTTTTACAAGCAGTCACGTCTGTCTATCATCGATCAACAAATGCAGAAATATAAAAAAAAAAAAACAAGAGAAAAAAATGTATTTTACTATTCATGAAAATATTTACCAATTCTAATTAATCATTCACGTCATATATCCAAATTCCGATAAGATAAAATGCCTACTTAAGTGTGATTACGTCAAATGCATTCTAAAAGTAAATTATCTTGTAGTCATTTGTTAAAAAGTTTTTTTGTAAATAATTTATTCACTTTTATTACAATTTTATATTAATCAAAGTGAAGAAATATTAAATAAATACATACCATTTTTCTTTTGTTATATTATTACAAAAAAATCAAAAAGCCTTTTTTTTTTTTGTTTTTGTTTTTTTAATTAAAACTTAAAATATCTTTTTCTTATCTTGATGCTATTATTTTTCTTTTATATCAGCAAAGAACATACACGGAAATATTCCAATCACAATTTTAATAATAACAGTAGTAGTAAGATGAAAAAGGAAGACAAAAGAAAAGAAAAATAATAATAGCAAACAATCAAATTAGTAAAACTATAGTCTTTTTTTTTCTTAACAAACGGTAAAAAAAAAGGAGAGAAAATTCTTTTTTTTTAACCATACTCTTTATTTTTATATACGCCGTTGATGTCGTTGTCGTCGTCGTATATATATATATTTATTCTTTTTTTTTTTTCTATCTGCTTCTTTTCTCAATTGAGCCTTGAGCTTTGTTATGCTTGTCGATGACAAGAGAACAATGAGGACAAAAACAAAAAAAAAAAAAAGAAGAATAAAATAATACTAGAAATAAAATATTATGCTAACACTTCATATTGCGTGCGTGCCACACCTCTAGCAGTATTTTGATTATTATTAATATATGGAAATAAATATATATATCCAAGAAAAGACTTAAAATATAAATATAGATTGAAATACTCTATTTCTAAGAATCATAAAGTTTTTGAATTCAAGAAAACAAAGCGAAATAGATTGCGCACTTGAGTATTTCTTCTTCTTTTTTTTCATGAAACAAATTCCGACGGAAATTATGTTGATGTGGGCGTTAAAAAAGACTAACTTATTTAAGATTAATAGTAAAATATGAAATGACAAAAATGAAAGATGAACGGAAGGAAACAGAATTTCATCTATATTCTTACAATTAAATCCATTAAAACTTCTTAATATATATATATATATATATATAAATTGCACAATTTGACATCGTATTATGTTTATCTTTTTCTTTTTCATGTTTATTTGAATTCTTGTTTTTATTATTATTTTATTCAATAGAATAATTTATAATGAGAAAAACTCATGTATTTATTATTAATATTAGATTATTTCAAAGTTATGAAAGAATATATTTCTCATTTAAAATGTGTTTTGTTATGATTCATCAAGTGATCATTGAATTGTATTACAACAATTTACTGTTATTGTTTATGATACAGAAATCTTAATGACATAGTCTAACTTTTGTTTCTTACAGCCTTTTTCTTAGGTATCAACAGTCTGACAAGGATTAATTGTTATGTCGTCAGGAATAGAGTAACTATGAATATGTACATATCATTGCATCGAACTGGAAGAAAAAAACGAGTTTTGATGCTGTTGTCGATGCTTACGAATAGAAGGAGGAGATAATGTATTCTCTTTTGTTTGAATATCATCCTCTAAGCAGCATTCAGAGAAGAAAAAAAAATCTTGTACACAGCATCGCAGAAAGTATTATTCATCTATGTATTTTGTTCTAAGCCGTTGGCATTTTTCTCTATATGTATATGTCGAAGATTGCCTGTGAACAATTATATCTCTTCTTCTCCTCCTCGTCTTTTTTTTTTTCTTTGCCTTAGTTGTTGTTTTTTTTCGTCCAAGCTTATACAAGTCGAGATATCTAAAAGACAAAAAAATATGTTGCATTTTTGACTCATCAACAACAAGGAGTAGTTAACTATCATCACTATCATCATCAACAATAACGACAAGAAAAATAGGTACTTCTAAACTGATTAGATTAATCTATCAAGGTCAAGATAAACTTATTATTCATATTATTAATGTCTTTTGGTAAGTTTAATTTTTGCTTTGTGTTGTCAAATAAATACTTTTGTCAAAAATAGAAAACGCATTTAATATGCTAAATATTTCTTTAATTTCTGTTGTCAAGTGGAGAAAAGTTTTTGTAAATTATGCAACACTATGAAAAGATCAAAGATGAGAACATGTGCCTGTCGATCATAGTCAGACTAATGAACAAGTAAATGAATACAGAGGCATAATATCATCATTGTGCAATGACCTTCGAACATTTTTCTCCTATGTTGACTTAGTATAGCGAGATTTCTGATTGATGATATATTATGTTTCGTTGTTTTTTCTTTTCTTTTTTTTTTTCTTTCTCCACTGTATGTTTCCCAATAGTTGAGAATTTTCTCTTGATAATGTATATGTACAATGCACGTGCTGCGCAAACTTACCGGTTGCTTGTCGTCGATAAATTGTAATAATGATGAATCTTCAAAACAAGAAGAAAATATCTCTTTAACAGCTAGTACATTGTCTCGATTATCTCCGATTGAAGATACTACAATAGAAACGACAATAGTCAACAAGGTCAATTGTTCAGTAGAGCCTCCAGATATCAAACAAGCAATTATATTAAAGGAGAAGTAAGTCATAGAAAAGATAACCTTTGTACATCATTCGAGAGAATGATTATAAAACACACAAATAATCGCTAAGTAGTGTGGTTTTGATCATTTAATTAAGTTGAACAACAAATGGCATTGACCAGCAATGGAAAAAAAATCATTGCACTAATTCATATCTATGGATTACGTAATAAGACAAAGTATTAGAAAAGAAAAACGAAGAAACATAGTTATCATTGAAAGAAATGATGATCAAAGCTAAATTGAGTTAGTTTAGAAATATTCAATTATATTTTGACGTTTTTATCAAGGATTTTATTCATAAGTAAAATGTTGTTATTTGTTTATTTATCTAGTATTGAATGTGAATAGAATTAAAAAATTTTTGTATTGATTGTATTAAACGTTGAACAATTTTGTTTATTAGGAAAAAATTAAAAAAAAAAACATCTTACAAAGTCTTTAGATATTTTCTAATTAACATCACGTTATCTTTACTGCTCAGAGATATCTCTGTTTTTCTTTTATCAAATATAAGAATCTTGATGTTTGTAAGACAGACAAATCTCATTTTCCGCTACCATAATTTTAATCTTTTTTTTTGCGATGATATCTGAAAACCACATCTTCATTTTTAATTTAAAAGATACTGATTTATCTGTTTTTTTTTTATCATTGATTCTTAATTAAATAAAGGACAAGAAATTATCAAAGCTTTTTAAAAGAATATAATAGTCCTATTTAAAATATGATGTTTTTGTTTTATTCATTCATTCATTAAATAAAATATTTTAATAAGTTCAACAAATATAAAAGAATAGATTCAATCAAAATAATTATTATTATTAAAATTAAAAGAATGAACAGATATTTTATTATATTAGCATCATCGTTACGATTTTCAAAAAAAACTTCTATGAAAAATAATTAAATCTTGATAAAAGTTTTATATATAGCAAATCTTGTTCGTTCATTTATTAAAAACTTAAATTTAACTTAATATTTGATACAATCCTTTAAATCTTTGAAAAACACTTCCAGATTAGAGAATATATTAATTTCGCATGGCTGATTAGTTAACTTACTGTAACTATCCGAAGTAAATACATTTCATACATAATTAATATGCTTGATTTGTTGTACTTACTCAAATTTTAGAAGACATACATGAAATTTCGACTAGACTGTCAGTTAATTATTTTGAAAGAAAGTTTTTATTAATAATCATTGATATTCTATACTCTAATATGTTAGAAGAAATCTTGTAGTAAAACTTATAATTATTATTTTTTTGTATCTCGAACATAATAATTTCTATTTCCTCAATATTGAACATCTTATATACATATAATGTAATAAAATATCCCTCAGGACTCTTAAGTTAAGCTTTCATCTAAATTGCGCCGAATAATGTATAGAATATTTCATTTTCTCTCTTGATTATATGATTCTCTCGAGTGTGGGTGCGTATTTTTCTTTTTATCCAATAGTTAGATCACGGGATACGATAACAAAATCTGTCATCTCAAATAATGTGCGTGTGGGTATGTGTACGCCAGCAAATATAGGAAAAAAATACATCATATACATATGACGTATGTATATTGCTATATTACTATATGTAAAGAGTACGATAAAGCAACAGAAAAAAATCTAAGATGGCTAGCACAAAGCAGAAAATAGATCGATGGTCTGCATCAGAAAAAACAACGTTAAACGTTACACCACTTAGGAATAGTCCAACATCAAAGATCGATTTAAGTTTAACATCATCAATGTCTACTAACGATGATTCTAATAAAAATTCGTAAGTGAAAATGATTTACATATTCTTCTATTATAATTATAATGAAAAAATAATAAATTTACTATGAAGAAAAAAAAAACACTTAACGTTAACCCGATAAGAGAAAGTTGTACCGAGAACAAAAGTCTATGATATGTATACTTATTATTTTTCTTATTTTCATTGATTTTACTCAATGATAAATATTCTAAATTATATTTCTGAATCAATATTGCCTTTTTGTTTTATTAGAATATTATATTTCTTGGCTTCATCACACAAAAAAAATACTAATACTATCTGTTCTGTTTCATGCTTCAGATAAAAAAGCCTTGGAAACATATGATAGAAAATACATGCTTGTATTTTATGGATAGAAGAATCGCTGTCGTTTTTCTTGTCTTGTACAAACTGTATTGTAGAATCATTCCTTATTTCCGGGCTGCACTCGTCGCTAAGTCACCGAATGATTATTAACGATTTCTAATAACAACACATACAGACACACTCTCATCTCATCATATGTCAAATAAATAAGGATGTAGGCATTATCATAGACCCTAATGCGAATAAAAAAAACGAGGAGGCCGTCAAGGATGTATCCATAAACGATGTTCAGGAAAAGGAAAAGGATTACACGTATCCGGATGTCCGAAATTTTATTGTGTTTGTTTTATGTGATCTTTTAAGAGTACGCCCCCATTTTTTGGCTATTTGTGGTTCTCGACGATAATACAACCAATCATATTGAAAATTTTTACCACACACAGAAGCACTACAAATGTGGAGATAAGTGTTTGAGAAGAGAAACATTTTGAAGTGAATTTATGCTTTTTTTTTTTTTTGGAAAAGCTTGGTCTCTCGTCGGATCACATTCTAATTGCTTACAACCATCATTGAACTTGATCCAATAGAACTGCAAAGCGTTTTCTGAAGAATCTAAGACTATATATCAAAATCAGAATCTTGCCTTTTAAGATTCTGTAAATTCCAGATAGGAAAATCAAGAACGAAAACGCCTGTTGTTGCCTCTAGAGAATAGTTCCAAGTGTGTCAGTGGCAAAAATTTCAGTCCGCTTGAAGAAAATTAGATAGGCATCATAAGCAACCAGAGTTTTCTATACAAGAGAACCCGCAAAAGTTCACTTCAAGATTTTTTTTCTCCGAATATATGTATCTTTATTTTTAGTGCTCTATCTGTGGTAAAAATTTTAGCTTGATCGGTCACATTGGCTTCGAACACCGGAAAGGATTAACAAGACGAAATATTCTCTAAAGCATTCTTTGCGAAACTTTCACGTTAGACTAGTTTTAAGGAATATTTCAAAAGAACAATTTCTCAATACATTATCCATGAATAAATCATATATATTAGTCGTCTAATAAAGGAAAAAAAACATTATTCTAGAACAAACACACTCTTTAAAATAAAATTTAGAAAACTGAAGATATACGAGACGAGAAAGAGTTAGTCAAAATCGAAAAGATGGAAGGGATATAGTTTTTACTTGGACATCCCTTATCGATGGTTGCTAGCTTGAGTAAAAGAGACAGCAAGAAGAGAAAGATGCTACGACGAGCGTAAAGCAATAGAAAGATAAAGGCTATGTTTTCTATTGCCATCAGAACAAAAATACGTACAAACATTGGAAAAATCATGCATATGTTGATGATCTGTTTATAGAGGCTTAATTATTACAAATAGTGACAATACTGAACATCTTAATTTACCTGAAACTACTCTAAAAACGATCTCACCAGCACGATCAACACCAATAACATCAGAAGCTATGACACAACAAGTTCTTCGTCTTGCTGAGAAAATCAATGATCAGTATTTAACATGTAAAATATGTCTGGTATGAATTATAGAAAATAAATAAATAAATACACATATTATTTATTTATCAGAGAATATATTTTATATTTTTGTTTAATTTAAGGAACCATTCAAAGAACCAAAATGTTTAACTTGTTTACACACATTTTGTGAACAATGTATTGAAAGTCATGTTTCTGCTCAAAGGTAAAATTTTGTTCGATGAGGACAAAAAAAAAACGATTTTTCAATTAATATCTCTCCTAAAATAAGATAAATGTCGGCATTGGTGAATCATATAAGTCACCTGCTGTTGTTACTGTTTATTCAAGGAAAAAAATATCATGGAGAACATTAATCAACGAAGTTTGCCTACAAGAAACAGACGACAAAAAGCCATTACAACAGAAAAGATGACATCTTTCGAAATTTACAATTTATCTATTTGTCTAAATTACATATTTGTGTAGACTATTATGTTTAGTTCGACTTCATTTATTTTCATTCAGATATTGTTTAATATTATCGTGTTTTCATTTTTGAGAATATATAACTAATTAACACAGTTACTGTAAATCCAGATGTGTACCTTTTATTCTATCTTGGAGTCTATAGAAAAAAAAAACATGCATCTTAAGAATACTAGTATTTGCAGAAATCGAACTCAATTCTGAACTAATTGTTTCAATGCTGAAAAGAAAAGCTCATGTTTAAAGAGACCAAAAAAAAGCAATCATGTTTTGTTTAAGTCTTTTATTTGATATCCAAAAACGATGCCACTATTACCTTGATTATACTTCGCCCAGTAATAATGTTTACAATTGTAAGAGATATCTATTGTTTGTTTTTCTTCTATATATATGTATACATATATTCTAATCATTTGCATTAAGTTACGTAAATCGTAAGAGTAAAGTAAACATTAGTTGTTCAAACTTAAAGTATTAACAAAATCACTGTTTATTGTTGAGTAAAGAGAAAAGAATTTACCTAGAAGATTAACGAAGGAACTACTCCCCGACTGTGACTCGCTGCTTGAACTCATATTGAACTTACGAAGAGGTCTCGCTATAAATAGAAAATGTTCGTGTCCATTAGCCTCTGAAGTTGAGATATGATCGAATTAATAAATTTTTGATCTATTTTTGGGTATTTATTGAAAAATCAAATAACGAAATTTCAATCTGAAATTTAGACCTAATGATCTTTAGAGTGTATTGTGAAAGTTTCAATAGAAAAAAATGTTCATTGATCAAGATATTGAATTTCCTAAAACAAGAAATAGTCTCTTGCTATAGACATGTCATAAAAATCGAGTTTCATTAGAAATCGAATATCTCGACAAATAAATATTCTGTTCTATTGAAACTTTCAGAATATTCTAAAGGTCATTAGACCTATCTATAGACAAAATTATAAGTCGAAAATTCAGTAAAACAGTCATAAATCAGTTCCAAAGATTTATGGACACGAAAATTTTTAAAATCATTCTTGTCTTACGAAGATTTCATTGTAGGGTCAGAAGGGTGTTATAGTTCGGATAGTACCATCGTAATAGAAACGTTAGCTTTCCTTGAATAACTGACATAATCCTACAGTTGCTTGTTTATGATTCACAAAGATAATTAAACCAGTATATATACAATGTTTACTTAGAATATATTAACAATCCTTGTCGTAATAATTTCATTACTAACTTCTATCCTATTTATATGTTGACCTTATTGATCTTTAATTGACAATATAAAATGAAGTTTTTTTGTTGAAACAATTATATCTATATATATATACAATTTAACTTAAAAAGTATGAAATCTATTTAGATCATATAAATATTCTGATTATCGTGAATTTGCATGTCCAATATGTCGAAAAAAAACGGCTATTCCATCAGGTGGTGTTCAAAAATTGCCAGACAATTTTCTTATAGCTGGTTTATCAGAAATGATAACTCAAAAAAATTTAGGACCAAATGGTTCAATGAAAGTTTTAACAAATTGTGAAATATGTAAAGCTGTTAATGATCGTGAACGTGAAGCAACATCACGATGTCTTGAATGTCAAAAATTTCTATGTCGTCATTGTGTACAAGCACATCAAACAATAACAGTTACACGTCATCATTCAATATATGAATTAGAAATTGAAAAAGATATTTTATGCAAAGTAAAAATCACAGAAAAATATCCTAATTCTATTTCATTATGTTTTTCTTCTTTTTTTTTTCAAGCATCATCTAACAGAATTTGTTCGTTATTATTGTGAACAATGTGAAACATGTATTTGTATTGCTTGTACATATGCTGATCATCGTGATCATGAGTTATTAGATTTTCGTTCGGCTGCTGCTAATCATAAAGCATATATAAATGATTGTCTTGAGGGTTGTAAAACACGTATGAAAGAATTAGAAGCATATTTAAATGTTATACGTCGTTGTGATGCTAATATAGCACAAATTGAATCAAGTATACATTCATTAGCAAGTACATTTGAAAAATCATTACGTATAAAAGAACAAGAACTTATACAACAAATATCAGCATTATATGGTGATGAAACAAATGAATTTATCAAACGTCGAGAAGAATTAGATGAATATTTTGAACAAATAAAAAATACATGTTCATTAACAGAACTTGTTATTAATGGAAAAGATATTGAATTATTATTAGTTAAAAAACAATTAATGGAAAAATTTCATGAACTTGATGCTGTTGAACTTGATCCATTACCAGAAAATATTTGTATGAGAATTGATTTTCAACCTGGACAATTAAATTTGGGTACATTAAAAATATGTGAAATGACACCAATAGATGATGATGAACGTGAAGGTGAACTAGAAGATGAAGAAGAACATGAACAACAACAACAACAAGAACAAGAACAACAACAAGGACATGATGCGGTTTTAGAAGAATATGAAGAAGACGAAGAAGAAGAAGAAGAGGAAGACGATAATGAGAATGATGATGAAAAGAAAATAAAAAATGATGTTGATAATACAAACATTCATTCAGAACCAAGTAAAACATTTGTTTCAATAGCCATTCAAACGGAAGATGTGACAACAACGACACAAGCTGTACAGGTTAAAAAAACATGTTTTTTTTTTGTCTATATTCAAGGAAAAGCAATTGACCTGATATATGTTAATTCTGTTATTTATTATTTATATTATTTAAAGTATTTTGCTTATTCTGGCCATTAGAATTAATAAATTAATTAAAAAATATAGATTTCCTAAGAGATTCTTGAATAATAGATTTTTAAAACAGAGGCTAAAAACGAATCGAACTCAAAACATTAAAAACCAAATTCGATTCAGCTTCTGTTTTAAAATAATTATTTGAATGATGAGAAAAGCCCAACACGTTAAGAAAGTTATATTTACAAATATAAGGTTTCAGAAAGGTATATTAATTTAATAAAATTCTGTTCCTATTTTTTGTAGAGTTATCAATGTTTAGAGTAAAAGAAATTCTTTTTTTTCTCTAAAATATTTAAAAAATCTTTCCCCTGTAAATAATATAACAAAAATTAATTAAGTTTTTCTTTTTCATATAAAAGCACAGTTTTATTTCAATCTTCTATATTTAGACAATGGATATATCAATTTCAACTAATGAGCTTAATTTCGAAAATGGTAATTTTTCAACATCACCCTTATCTGTTGAAGGAAATGGTTCTCTTTCTCCTACTACCTTAGAAACATCATCTTCTGCACCTCCGGCTATTTCTGATACGAATAGCAATATATATGAACAAAGTAATAAATTATCACGTCGTGTTCGTCGTTTACTTAAACCAACATGCAGTGTAGCTGTTTTACCTAATACAGACGTTATTATACTTGATTGTGAACAAAATCTTGCATCAATTCTTGACAAAAAAGGCAAATTTAAATATTGTTTTACATCAGAAATTCCTTCAGCTGAACGTAAAGGTTTTGCTGTCGCAGGTTTTTCATCAACAGCTAATATTAGTAATGCTCCCGCTGGTTCAAATCGAACTGTTCGTATACCAACACAACAAGGTTTATTATGTATTAAATTGAAAGGTGAACGTGTTAGTGAATTACCATTAGGTTTTACCGTACATGCTTTCAATTCAATATCAGAAGGTGACGGTTAAAATACAATGATTTCTAAACATCTACTTTATAAACATTTGATTGTTGTTATCATATCTGTTAAAAAAAACGTCTGACCTGTTTCTATCGATACAGACTAATTTATTATTTGTATAAGTTTTTTTGAATTAATTATTGACTTGATTTAGTCAAAATGATGTGTAAGATTTTAATAAATGAATAAAATCGAACTAATGCAGAAATATAATAGTATTTTGTTTTTGTTGACGATCATTAATTGTCTTTATGTTCGAAGCACAAAAGAAACGGAATGAACAGCAAAAAAGTCTCTACTTTTATGAAGATCAATAAAAACCTAAGTAGAATGTTCAAATACATAGAAGGGCTAATGAAGAACTCACCATAACTGTAAGCTACTGTTCGAACTCATATTGAACTTACAACAAGGTCTTGATAAGACTAGAAAAATCCTAAATGAAGTTATGTTAGTAGACCTCTAAAATCAAATTATGGTCATTTTAATGAATTTTCGACCTATTTTTAAATATCTACTGAAAAATCAAATAACAAAAACTTCGATTTGAAATTCAGTTCATAGATAGATCTAATGATCTTGAGAATTATTCGAAATTTTCAGCAGAAAAGAATGTTTATTCGTTGAGATATCGAGTTTCCAATTAAACTTGCTTTTTATGACATGTCTATGGCAAGCGACTGATTCAGAGATCCAATATCTTGATAAATAAACATTCTTTTTTGCTGACATTTTCAGAATATTCCAAAGGTCATTAGATATATCTATGGGCACAATCAGAGGTTGACAAATCGGTAAAATTGTCATTACTCAACTTCTGAGGTCTATCGGCACGAAAATTTTGAAAAATTTTCTAGACTTCCTTGTAAACTTAATGAGAAGTTACAGTTTGGATAGTTCTCTCGTTAGTGAATATCAAATTAAAATCTACCAGAAAATTTTTTCAAAATAAGCAAATTCATCTGTCATAATCAGTTGCTGAGCAAGATGAACAATTAGAAGCACATCGTTATAGACATTAATCAAAAATAAATATATATCCTACAAATCTTTTCAACCAATAGAAACATTTAGTAGAATATTCTGGATGCAACAAAACTTTTCCTAATTTGTTATTATTTACTTGTCATGATAGAAGTTCAGCATCCATTGAATCTGATAGTGCAGCTGAAGCTAAAATATTGTTTTATGCTATTTATATAAACTAATAATAATCTATAGAGATAATTCATTGTCAATTATGATTGGCATGTTATTGATGACAGGATAATGATAGGTTAATTAAGATAAAATAAGGAAAGATTGACATTATACGTAGAAAACTATAGTATAAGTATCAAATAAGAATACTTCAAGGTTCTAATATGAAGGAAAAACCGTCTTTCAAAGGTAGGGTTTTCGATTAAGGGAACGAGGAGCTTCTTCTCTTTTCATAATGTTCAACTCTTTGCTAATCTTTTACAGGTTCGTAGTAATTTGGGACAGCAACTAAGTTTTGAAATGTCATTTATTACCGTTGCGGAGTGATTTAGATTAAGACAGACTTCGAGAGAGGAATCGTCTAGTGGCAGATGATCTGTTGTGAGAGAGGTCGAATCATAATGGGTTTCGTTCTTTCTCTCTTGTCCCACGGTGAGCACTTCTAGCACTGCAAAAATGAAAGCATTTTCTGCGCGAAGTTTTAATCCTTTCTACTCCTAAAAAATATCAACAACTCTGTTTAAAGGTACAACTTCGAAAAAAAGCTTTCCAATAAACTAATGCAACAATGACAAAGACTCTCAAAGTTTGATCACTGTTTTGTTTATTTATTGAACAATTAATGTTGTTAAAAGAATTTAATAGTTTCTCTTTTTGTGTCTATCTTGTTTATCTTTTTTCTTATCCATTTATTAATATAAACATTAGAAGTAAATCTATAAAATATACATATATCTAACAACAAAAAGAAAGACTAGACTATTTGTTGAGAAATTTGATCATAATTTTCAATAACATCTGCTAATGCTGTGCTATACGATGCAGGAAAATGATCAAGCCACATTCTTGGATGAACAATAAGTTGAGAAAATTGGTTATATGTAGTTATACCAGCACGATAAGAAACTCCACGTGAAAATAATCCAACACGGTGTGTTGAATATAAATGTATGATAGTTCCAGGCATAACTAAATGTGCACGTTCACCAGAATGATGTGTTAAAACTATTTGTGAAATCGATTCATTAATATTGGCAGTTGTGGCTGAATTTGATACTGTATCATCAATTAATGTTTCTGTTTGATAACTCATTGAACGAAAAGTTTGTTGACGTTTAATTAATGTTCGTGCAAGTGTCATTGTTAATAAACGTAGTTTACTTCGATTGCATTTATTTAATGCATCAACGATTCTATCACGTAAATGTTCTAATGAACGAATTGATACACGAGCTATCATATCAACATCAACAACATATGAATAAATAAAATGACGTGTTGCGTGTGCTAAATTTTCTGATAAAACAGAACCAGGCATAGCTATACCATAACATTTTAAGTGTGGATATTCTGATTTTAATAAAATACTAAGAATCGATCCAATACCAGCACCAAGTGAATAACCACATATAATTAATGTATAATTAGGATATTTAGTAAATATTTCAGTTAAACGTGTTGATATATCATCGAGAACATATTTAGCTGCTAAATGCATACCTTTAAAAAAAATAACATAAATTACAAAACTTGTTTAAAAATTCTACAAGAATGATAAATTTCTGTTTCGATTTAGAATAATAAGCATTAGTATGTTTCATTATTCGATGAAAGAAATAAATACATAATACAAGACTTTTTGAGTACTTACTCAAGAAATGACTACTATTGACCAAAATAAAATGAAAGATTATTATTATTTATATATTGATGTGATATTCATTCGAGAGAGACACACATCAGAAATGTCAGTCTAGATGTTCCATGAAATCATATCTAATTTTAAGAAGTCTTTTAACGTCTGCTGTTTCATTCTTGTGTATGTAAACTATGGTATATTTCTATAAATTATTATTTTTCTCAGATGACAGTATAAATATTCTACAAATCAATGCGTATATTAAATTTAGATCATTTTATGTTGTTCATCGTTTGAACAGAAGAATCTCAATAATCCATACGATTACAATATATCAGTTGCAACCAAAACTTCATACTCGTGAGTAATTATCGTTTGTAAGATGCTAAACCAGTTAGTTGCATGACGTATCATTCTTCAAGGATGTTGAAAGAGTGTTGATGGTCAGTGAAGATAGACATGCACTAAAAACGTTTTTGGGTCGTTTTTGCCTAGATAAAAATATGTCCTCATCTACTAAAGCACGTGATATAGCATTTCTCTCTCGATAGAAAATTGAAAAAGAAGCATGACATTATAGAATGTCAAAAAGAGGGCTCGACAACATTGTTAAACTATGTGCTACAATCAATTAAGAAACACACACTCAATAAACTTAAATTTGAGTTGTTTCTTTTTTTTAGTTTTCTTTCAATCTCTTATGAAATCAAATGGTTCATAGGATTATTCTTCTTATGATTGTCAAAGACAGACATCTTTCTATTATAGTTCATAATCAATGAAAGAAATTTGAAATATCTAACATCTAAATTTTTTGATGAGTAGTCATCCAACGAATTATTCAGCACTGATTTATTTTAATTTTCAAGGATCTACGATTAACTATGAAAGTTTCTAACAATATAATTTTTGATCTTTTATCTTTATTTCACACTCTCTATCATACTTTACTCGTCAAATTGATTCGAAAAATAATAATAAAACAAAATTTTACCACTATGACAATATCCACTACCAAATAATTCTGTTTCTAAAATATCTTCAACAGCATTTATATCAGTTAAGACGTCAGTTGTGCTTAATGTTCCACGAATAGATACAACTATTGTTTTCTTTTCATTATCAGCTGCTATATAAAATGGAGCTAGAAAAATGAAATAAAAATATAATGAATCATAGTTTTTTTTTCATAGTTTTTCTCATACCGCGATGAAATGCACCAAGAAAATTAGCATATAATATAACAGGATTTTGTGAACGTAGTAAATATCTTAATGTAGCATATTGAGTTCCGCATGGATCATTTACACTGTCTTGATTTCGACAACAAGGTGAACAATAACCACAACAACCACAACAAAAGCCAATTGTTCTATTTAAATAAAATAAAGGAATCTATGAAATCAGATGAACACGGTTCATTGGAAAAGTCATTTATACGATTTCGTAAAGCAACTCATGGCACATCGAAGGATATATGAAAAATTGCATTTTCATTGAGTTTTAATGTTCTGAGAAACCATGTACCAGTTGAGTGATACTATAGCGCTTGCTGGGGATATGACTAAGTATTAGAATTCAACATGTCTCGAAAACAATTTATATCAAATTTTTTGTAAAGTTACTTCAATAGAGATTTATCTGATTTTCAATCAGGTACATTTAATACTACTTACAACAGTTTTCTTCCTATCCAAAATCTTAACACTTTTCTTAATTTCTATCATTTTTGGCAGTACTTGTTTGTTATCGTCCCGCCAAAACTTTTTAATTTTTAAAAAATTTTTATTCTCAAACAGAACAAGACCGTAACATATAAAAATAGAAAAAAAATATTATAATGGATATAACAGAATTGATAATCAGCTAAAAAGGTAAAAGATAAGATAATATTCAAAAATTAAAAAAATTTGGCGGGACGATAACAAAGAAGTATCTTTTTGGTTATTATTGCGTAATAAATTCTTCTCTACTAGTTCTCAAAGTAAAGGTGACCAATCATAAAACTCTCTCAGAAACTGTGTACTTCCAAGTTCTGTAAGTATATCAATTCATTGTCTTCTGAATTTATATGCGTCATGATCAAATTGGTCAAGCAATATCTAAAAAAGGTCAATTTTATTTTTTATTACTACGGACATAAAATATATGAGTTTTGCGTTAGTACTTTTTGAATGAAAAAGTTTCTATCTATCGACAATAAATTCATCACGTACTATCATTTAACATAAATGGACTTTTCAGAAAATGTCAAAAAAAAAAATTTTCACCTTCGAAAGAGATACGAAGATATGCAAAACTTTTAACTTTCATCAGAAACTGCACATGTATTGAATCTAATACAGCTGTGTACATTAATCATACATGACTACTTACAATCTAAATTTATAAGACACAAAGTAAAATTTTAAAAAAATTTGTACTAATCCACTCGTGAAAGTCTTTTTTACCATTGTTCAAAGACTCATAGATGTCAAATAATAGGACATGATGAAATTATTATTGATCGATAGAACCTTTTTTTCACTGCCCAAATATTTATTAAAAACTCATGTACTTTTCTGTCCTCAGGAATCGAAACCGTGGCTCTGTTTACACATGGCTTTGTCGACTTGTTTATGATGAACATGAATTCAGAAAACAACCCAATCGGTGTACTTATAGAGTTTGATGGTATATAATTTATGAGAAATCTGCACAATTGGTTGCTTTTACTTTTAAGAGCACTATCGAACAATCTAAAATATTATAATAGCGAAATATTACAGCAGCTAGTAGGAAAGATGCTACGATTTTGTGTACGAAGAAAGATATTATGAATATTATTAGACATGCACGATTAAAGACTAGATAAAACTCTATTGAAGTAACTTAAAATAAAATTTGATATAAATTTGGTTTGTAGACATGTTGACTCCTAATATTTGGTAATATCATCAATAATTGCCATTATATTTCTTAACCGGTACATGACTTCTCAAAACGTTAGACCTTGATGACAATGCAACTTTCAATATATTATTCGATGTGTCACGAGTTACTCTACAAAATGGTTTAGATGACTTTTCAAATGAAGGGTGACCATCTTATCTGGCAGAATTCTTCCTATTTAGCTAAAATATTTCGAAAAGTTTTTTTCAAATTATTTTTACCTGAAATGCGTTATAAAAAGAATTCGTGGTAGAAATGTTAATCGATATTGATATGCTAAAGAAAACCTTTCAAAAAAAGAAATGAAAAAAAAAGTTGATACAGTTATGAAGTTTTCATACCATCCAAAAGCGGATTGTGCATAAGAATTATAATAGAGACCTTCTTTAAGTAACTCTATAGGTACATTTTGTGTAATATTCATTGAACGTTCTTCAAGTGTATCTTCTTGTTGTAAAAGAACAAGACCAGCAGCAACATCACTTGGTACAAGATCAACTCTTTCATCATCAAATAAATATTGTAAAGTTTTAACAATATTTTTTATATCTGATGATTGTCCACCTAAAAATAAAAAATATATAATCATTCAAAAACTAAATTAATTCTTTGTCTTTTTTTTTTTTTTATTCATTTATTACCATAACCTCCTCCACAACAAAAAATTAATTTTATTCGCATTTCCCATTTTTTTTCAGCAGTAACAACACCAGTTAAATCAATGAAAAATGCTAATACTATAAATAATGCTATAGCAACAGTCCAACTTAAAACGATTGTTGTTAGAATTGTTGCACGTAAAATAATTGCACACATATGAAATACTCTAATCGCTATAATTAAACCCATTATATTAATACCAATATCGATTAAAACAAGAAATAATCTTATATAAATTAACAATGGCATATGACGACGTGGTCGAGTATTTTTTACAGGTGTGCCTTGTAAACTAATAAAAAACATGAATGATGCTGTAATTGTTATAGCTGAATAAACACTTAAAAGTGGATAAAAATAACCATTATAAAATGATGTTGGACATGTTGAATCTGGTGATTCATCTTTTATACGAAAGACAATAAAAGCTACTAAGAGTGGTAACCGAAGAGCAATGTCAATTAATGATGAAATTGTTAAATCATCCGAAGCAAAATTAAAACGTCGACCAAATAAACGAATACCAGGCATAATTTTTTTTAGAGATCCTAGAATAATATTTATCAAATGTAAATGAAAAGTTTATTCATATTCATGATAAATGAGAAAAATATTAACTGAATCCAAAAAAGAGGGAAAAAAAAGGCAGCAACAGCTTGTCATTCTATATATGCATTTATTCTGTATTTTTCTTCGTTCTTTTTACAAGTATACTGAATACTAATGATATAGGAGAATGATAGGTATGATAGCAGAGAAAAAGGACAGAACTACTACACATTATTGCAGATAAAGGTCAAAAAACATGTCACATGATCATATTTCCATAAGTGTACTGGTTTGGTTAGGGATGCAACAATTCTAAGAACATAATGTCAAACGTGACATTTTTTCCTTAGTAATGTTGGTCCCTGCAGGTTATTTATATCAGTCATGATAAGTTTTTCTTGCAGTATCATAAATTGTACCCGAAATGTATGATATGCAAAATATTGGCCAAATGTTCGTATTTTTTAGTTTTCTTTTTGACCAATTTCAAATGATTTTGAAATCTATATTTTGCATTAGACAATACCTAAGAATAGATTCAGAAATAAAGTTCAAAAACTGATTACAATTTGCATGAAAATTCACTAGAAATTCAGTATATTGTCAATATTGAACATATGTTCTTAGAACTAAGGATGGACCAATTCCTTGAATTTCTAATCGAGGATTAGAGTATTTCCATTATTGAGAACTACTGGACTTCTAACGATTCTGCATACCAGTTGTGATTAATTTTGCATGCTTTTTCCGAAAATATTTTTAGATTTTGTACAACGCAAAACATAGATCTTAAAAATAGTTGGAATCGGTTGGAAAAAAACACTAAAAAAAAATACGAATTTTCGCCCTAGATTTTGTATTTCATGCATTTATATTACAACCTCAGATAGAGCAAGAGAAACTGATCATGGCTGATACAAAATGATCCACAAGGAACTACGTTTCTAGTAAAAAAAAAACATGTCATTTTTGACATTATGTTCTAAGAATTGTTGCGTCTCTAGATTTGATGAGAACCAGTTCTATCTTTAGAATCAATGATTCATAAAACATGGGTTTATTCTTTCTCATTCTCAATGAATTCTGTTTTAAATATCGAAATACATTAGAACTAAAAAAAATCTATACAAGTGTTCTCAATGACAAATACAGATATTTTTTGTTGTTATTAACCATTTGGTTACGGGACCCGTATATATACGGACTGAACTTTAATACATATCATTTCATTCCCTTAATTTAGTGATCTTTGAGAAACTATATGCAAAAATCTTCGTCATCAAAAAATTATGAATCGTAGTTTACTTGAAATAATAAGTTTTGTAACTCAATAAACAAAACTAGAACTAGCGAATAAAATAAATAAGTTTTTGAAACATAAGATTATGTTTATAAGACAAATTATCTATCACTTATTTATTTAAAAACAAAATTTTACTGTAAATTTTTGTTGACTATTCAATTTACTAAAAAAAAAAAAAAACAAAATTTTTATATCAAATATTCGAACAATTCTATGCTTCAATCTATTAATAAACAAATAGGCTAACATGATGTTTATAATTATTAATAACATTATCTATATTCTGTCATTTCTTGATTAATATATTGACTTTGTCATTAGTTTATTAGAACTGTTCTAATCGATACTACCTTTCAGAAATACAATATTATAAATATTTACAATGTTTTCTATGATATATTCGACGCAGCCATTAGATTATAAATAAAATCAAATAGGAAATCATCTAAAATAAGATTAAAAAAAATCCTAATATTTATTAAGTTTCAATGCAAAACAAAAAACCAACAACACTCGCTACTATTCTTTGAAACAATTAACCAGTATGATTCTTTTTTCTTTTATCTTCAATCTTAGAGAATACTTAAAAGATATGAATAATGTTGTGCAAGTAGTAAAAAGATGCTAACCAACCGAAAATAATTCTTCATCTCAAGTCAAAATGAATGAGTCATAAGATGTTTTCTTTTTCAAATGAGTCACATTGACTTTAACTAGAAAAATCTTGTTTTGTCTCGGGTATGTTATTCATCAAATACTGTTAGATAGGCGAAAATAAACGGACTTCATCTTTTTTTTTTTTTAAATGAAACAAAAAATTGTCGTTATTTTGTGAAGCATCTTTTTTCCATCTTTCATTATAAAGTAAAATACAATTATTTTGAAAGAATAAAGATTTAAATATGTTGGGTCTAATTTTATTACAAAGACAAACAAAAAAAAAAACATATGTTGATAAAAACAAACGCTTGACAAAAACAAAATTTTATTGCACAAAATTGAGATTCACGTTAGGAAATAGTCATTTCTTTTTGTTTTGATTATCAATTGATTTTTTCTAAATGTTCCATATCATCTGATTTAACATGTGAAAATAATTCTTGTCGTAATTTTGTACTTGATACACCATTTGTATAAGGTAAAAATTTAACAGGCATTAATTCTTCAACAACATGTCTTGATGGAAAATCTGCCATGTCATCACCACGTACATAAAGTGCTGTTTCATTTTCACGTAAATGTACAATACATTTAACAAAATTTGATGGATCTGTACCAGCAACACAATAAACTTCATCAGCATAACGTTTAACATTAAGCATACGTGTTTCTGTTCCATCAATAGGTACACGATTTTTTAATTTTTGAATACTTCTACTATCATGTACACCAACAATAACTTCTCGACCAAATTGTTTCATACGTTGAAGAAGTAAACGATGACCTTCATGAAATAGATCAAAACAACCAATAGTATAAACTTTATCAGCTCGTCCATCAATCCACATTGCTGGTAATGATGAACTACGTTGAATAGCATAGGAATAATCTTGTTGATCTTCAGATGAAGATGTTGAACTACAACGATCACTTTCTTCTTCTTCAATGTTATTAATATGATTAACCAATGGATTTAATGTACCTTTTGGAAGATTAGGTGATACACCTCCATTGGTTATACTTGATGTACTTCCAGCATTTGATGATGAATGACTTGATTGAGTATTTAAACGTTTTTGTTTTTCATTCTAAAAAAAAAAAGAGAAAAATTTTTTCATAATTAAAAAATATTAATCTATGTTAAAGAAATTTACTTCTCGTAATAAAGTATCAAGTGTCATTGCTCGTTTACGAGATTTTGTATCAGTTGATGAATTATATACATTAATTATTCCAATTGTTTTATTAACAGATGGTACTGATGATGAAATAGTTTCTGATGTTGAATCATCAATTATGGTTTTCTTAGTTTCAGTAATCGTTTCTCGTGCTTGAAATTTTTGCATTAATGATGCATAAGCTAATCGAATTGTTAATGAAAAACATATCATACCAGTTATACCAGCTAAAAGACAAAAAAAAAAGAATTAAAAATTATTTTAATGAAGAAAATAAAAAATTTTTCAACTTACACCAATGATTAAATGGCGAAAGATAACCTGTTGATAAACATAAAAATGCTAAACCCATTGATTCAAGTTTTTCTTTTAATTTTCCTGTCATTGCAGCAGCTGTTGAATTTTGACTAGATGTTCTAAAATATAATTTTTTATAAATTTATAATTATTTATTTAAATATAATAACTTACTTATTTTTATTAAGACTAGCATAAAAATAATCTTGTACACGAACAACACCAATAGCTGTTTCAAGACCAATTATTGTATAACATACAAGAACAAAGACAATTGAAAGAAATATTGATGTTTGTGCAAAATGTGTTTCTTGTATAATAGTCCATAGACAAAAAACATTAACAATTTTATCACAAAATGCATCCATAAAACCACCCAATACAGGATCATCGATATTTTCACCATATAGACGTTTTTGTACTTTTGCAACAATACCATCAACATGATCAAGAAAATCATGAATAAGTACTAATAAACATGCCAAAATTGGATAATTATATCTATAGAAAAGATTTTTATTGATGAAATTGGAAAAAAAATTCAAATAAATATTTACTTTAGACACCAAGCTATTGGAATGATAAGAAGTGTTCGTGAATAAGTAACAATATTAGCATTAAATACAGTTACAGTTTTATCACCAATTCGAATAAAACGTGGAATACGAGCCATGTATGGTGAAAGATGAATTTGAAGTGGTGTATAGATATATAAATCGTACCAAAGGACCTATTCATTATAATCCGAAGAGCATGAATAAATTCATATAAACATAAAATTATTTACACTTACCATTTGAAACATAACATATTCGATAGCATGACTGATCACTGTCAGAGGAGTCACCAGAAGTTGAACTAATGATAATAGATCATCAAAGTCTAGAAGAAATTAAATTATAAAAAACAATTCTTAAAAATAAATTAAAAAAATAATACATACCAAAATGTTTATTTTTAGTAATCTGTAAGGACATCCTTTTTGTTTGTTAATGAAAATGTTAAAACTGTAGAAATTTGTAAAGAAATGATTCTGTACTAACTGCTTAAATGGACCTCCTTTTATAGGATCGCAACGAAAAACATAGATAACGATAAAACATGGGAGCGTACTTGGTGATGATGAAAGAATATTCTAGTTTTATTGAGAAATCTAGGTCATTCTTTTCAATTTTAGTTCTTGGACTTTTAAGAACCGTCAAACGACATTTTATCATATGTTTATAGTTATTTGATTAATTTCAAACTATTTCAATGTCACATATTTATCATAGAGATTATATTTTTTTAACAACAATTTCTCTTTTAGCTTAAAGTTAATCTTCTAAGTAAGTTTTTAATAGATTTCTCGCCTACTCAGTGTGAGAAAAATAACATATGTCTTGACAAAAATACTACACATACGCAATATTGTATGATTATCATACGATATTAATATAAAATGTGTTTGTATAGAACGAAATTAAAAGACCATAACTCACCTAAAATAGTGTTTTTATTGCTTTGATCATTGGTATCATAATAACACAATGATAAAGCATTTGTTCTAAAATAAAATTTATACAAACGAAACGAATGGATAATTTTTTCAAAGTGGATTATATGCCATAATAAATGTTACAATAAGAATGTTTTTTACAATAAATATTCAATTTTTTCTTTTTTTTTTTGAGAGTTTTAAATAATACATTGATCTTAAAAAAACAAAAAAATCTGACACATATAATACAATACAATACAAAAAATATATTTTTTGAAATTATTAAAAAAATAAGGTTAATTAATTTCACGTATAAACACGAATAACATCATCAATACGTTTTCGACAAACTGGACATGGATCTTTTCGATTATATAATAAACGTGCACATTCATAACAAGTTACAAAATGATTACATGAACGTATAACAGAATTCCGTGGTCGATCCATACAAATTGAACAATCAACATTTTCGTTTGCTACTGAATTATTACCACTATTATTTCCACTTTCTACTAAATTTAATTGAAAAAAAATAATCAAAAAAAAAAGCAAAAGTTTAATTAGTTATTTACGCAAATCATTACGATTACTACCATGATCAAATCGATTTGATGATGTTAAACCTGGTAATGTTCGACCACGCACTACCATTATTCCACTACTCTTTTTTAATGATTCAATACGAGCTAAAGAATAATATGAATTAATTTTAATCATTGATTTTTTTTTTGTCTAAAAAAAAAAACCTTTTCGTCTAATTTCTCGTTGTTCTTCGTCGAGTATTAATGGATCTGGTGATGAACGAAAATAAAGAACCTTGTCCATGCGTTCGAGTAATTTTCGTACTAAAAAAAAAAAACAATAAAATGAAATCTAAAAAAAACGATATCAATCAATTTAATATATTACAGGCAGCTATGGTTTGTGTACTTGTTGATTTCGTTGGATTAAGCTCCACTTCAGGCACATAATAAACTGGAAAAAGAAAACGTGCACCGAGAAAGTTCTAGATGAAAGAAAACATAACAAATATTAAAGATTATACATAATTTTAATTTGTATTACGATACTTCTTTATGAGGTAAATTTTCTGACATTTTGTCTAAATCTAAACGCATTGTATTTGAGCATATGATTACATTAGGCGAAGCAAATTGAGCAGCTTCTGCAATATTAAAAAAAATAATGGCAAATTTTACAAGTGTTGTAAAAGGTTCTTATTAATTTCATTTTTTTTTTCGATAACTTAATAAAGACACATTATAAAATGAAAAGTTTCTTGTAAAAAATAGTTCTTCATTTCTACAGTTTTTTATTTCCAAAGATTATCCAATAGAACAATGTCTTTTTTTCAAACAATTCTAATTATTGAAAACTTTTATTTTTTAAATTGTCTGTTTGTTTTCGTCGAAAAGAAATAATTATAAATCAAATTATATGATGGATTGATAGATTATCAAAAATTATCGATTGTATGTTGTTGAAAAACAAAAATTTAATTTTTTTAGAAATAAAAGAATAGACACAGACATTGAAACCTGTCGAGTGTATATGATTAAGATTGACAATTATTTTTTTTGTATTAAAATAGAATATTTAAAAATATATCGGTTAATGTAACCGTTACGAGTTAACATTCATTTAAATTTTTTTTTTTCGGAAAACAAAAGGTTGAATGAACTGAAATATTTCAATACTAATTAAAGAAGTATCAGTCTAATTAAGAAACAGATTTTTTTTTTATTGCAAAATTTTATGATTTTATCAAAAGCAGATGCATATTTTTTAAGTTGTACATGAGCTTTTTAAGGATTTAAAATAATGAGCGCTAAAAAAAAATCGTCTATATATTCAAGTGAAAAAAATTTCGAAAACAAAGTCTACAGACGACGCTATCGGTTATTTTCGACAAGAAAAAAATAATTATTATTCGACAATGTTTTTTTACAAAAAATCGAAGAAACAAAAGTGATAAGAAAAAAAAAACTTCGCATGCCAATTTAAAAGACAAAGCTGAATAATGATTAATATCTTGATAATATAAATCTGATGATTGCATCTTTATATGATGTTAATTCTTTGTTTTTCAAATCAATTCATAACCGAACCGAAAAAAAAAATCTAGAGCATCTTCTTTTTTGACCCATTTTTTTTTCTTTTTCTGAGACAAAAGATACAAATTAGGACAAGAATCGTTTAGAAGCATACCCTTCGAACTCATTGTTTTTTTCTCTTGGACAACGTTCTTTTTTGTATGACAGATAGATTTGACAAAATTTTGAATATTTTTCTTTGTTTCTCTTTCTTTCTAGAATGGTTTCACCTAAAGAAAGAACACATGTTATCTAAACTATTTTTTGCTGACGATAGTTTAACACAGAAGTCAAAGTCTACAGGTAAAGTATAACAATATTCTGTTTTTTTTTGACCTAATTCTGATTCAAAAACAATGAAGTTTATAAGTCAAGCAAACATAGTGACCCTTTCAAGAACTTCTATCTCGCATTCTTTTTTTTTTATTATAAAGATAATAGAATATATTCTTCATTGTATCTTAATATAATCGAAATTACATTCTTACTTTCAAGTAATGCTTGTTTAAGTTCTAAATTTTCGATAATACATTCGAAAATAAATTCAACATCTTTAACAGCATCTTCAAGTCGATTTAAACATAATATTTGACCCTGATTAATTATAAAAATAAATTAATATTTATGTATTATATATTTGTAACTCACTAAAAATTTTGGTACTTCAATCAAACCATCACGATATAATTGATCTTCATCGTAATGAATACGCTCACATGCTGTATCCAGTTGTTTCAGATCACTATCGAAAATCTTTGCAATATGACCAAAATAGGCAAAATTGCCTACGAAAAATAATCAAGGGTAAGAAACGAGAACGAAAAAAATATCAATATTAAATCAAAACCTGCAATTTTTAGACCCATAGTCCCACAACCCAATACAGCAATTCGAACCATACTTATTTAATAATCTGTAAAAAGTTGTGTGTATGTACATATATGAATATAGAAGAGATTTTGTTTCTTGTTAGTTTTTACTTATCCTTCTTGACTAATTTTAGTTAGCCAGACGGACACAGCGAAAAAGAAGAAGAGAAAAGAAATAGAGAATTACATGAAACAAATAACAAGCAAAAAAAAAAGAAAGAAAAACAAATTGTTCCGTCTATTTTTTATGTTTTTTATCCATTATCATAGTAGTACAGTGTAGAAGAAGTAATACAACAAAGAAAAAAAAAAGTAAACATGCACAAGAGAAAGAGAAAGAGAGAGAGAGACACAGACAGCGAGACAGTGAGAAAAAAAAATGATAATAAGAATTAATTATGCTTTTTTTTTTCTCGATAGTTTTCTCACAAATAAAGAATAATGATATATGTTAGAATATATATATCACATAAGGTAAACTTTATCAAGAATTGGCAGATGTATTTGCGTTTGAAGGAACATCATTAATACGTTGTTCGGGTAAAAGACGTTCAAAAAACGGATGTCGAAGAGCCTCAATTAATGTAATTCGTCGCTTTGGATCATATTCAAGCATTTTTTCAATTAATTCAAATAATTGTTGATGATCTTGTTCATCACTCATCATATAACGCTTAAATAAAATAAAATAAATATTAATAAAAAAAAAAAAACCAATGAATTTTCTTAATCTTACTCTTATTGGTTTACAATTATCGCGTACATAACGACCAGCTGAACTACGTTCATCCCAATCTAATCGACCATGATAGAAATATTTTGTTTTTCTAAAAAAAATACAAAAAAAGAGAGAAATGAATAATGCTTGATTTTGTTTTTTTTTTCTTTGTTCTTTACTTTGATTGTTTGGCCATTCGATATGGAATTGGACCGAGTATACGTTCCATCATAGCTAAATGCTCTTTATTATCATGAGTCTATTAGAAAAAAAAAAAAAAAAAACTTTAAAACAATTTTATTAATAAATTTGTAACAAATTTACTTGAAAAAGAGTAAAACCGAGATAAAGTTCAAATAGAATACATCCAACACTCCAAACATCACACGGTTGAGACCATCCTAATTCAAGTATAACTTCTGGTGCACGATAATGTCGAGTTGAAACAATTGTTGAATGATGTTCCCAATCAAACGTTGCAGAACCAAAATCAATTACTTTTATGTCTGTTCGACGTACAATACGTTCATCTCTTCTCTAAATAGAATAAATTTATTTCGATTAAAAAAATTAAATTGTTCGTTTGTTTTTCTTTATAAGATGCTGACATTCGAAATTTTGAGCAAAACAAAAAAAAAAAACTTTTTGTTCTGATGTCGAAAAAAAAACATCAAATCTCAAGAGTTTCAATATTTATTCAATTTTTTTTTTTTTTTATTGATTTTACTTGTTGTATAGTGTATGGTGGAGGAAAGGAGAGAAGAAATGGCGACATATTCGTTTCTCGATAATCAACATCAAGTTCAAGTCTTCTCTCTGACAGTATTATGTTGGTATAAATTTGCTCTGCTGTAAACATCTCAAGCTACTTGTGTGTCAATCGTCTATGTACTTTACTTATATACTAAAGTGATGCAATTCTGCAAGCCATAGCTCATGACTCATGTAAACTATGCTCAGTGTTGTATGTTGCTCTATGTTTGTGCTTTGCTTTAATTGCTTTCTTTCTTCGTCAAGTTACTTGTAATCAATACTATGTCCCTTTAGGCTCTGTCATGAATAGAAGGTTAAATAAACTGCAATTAATCAAAACGCCATCGAAATATGTTTGTTTTTAAAGACTTTGGTCATTAAGACTTTAGTTCCAAATGACACAAATCTCATAATCAGAATCAACACAAAAAACGGTATCTAATAGAATATTCAATATTTGAACCTAAATTTTATCAAATTTCTATCCTTACATCTCCTTACTGTTATTTTTTTGATTACTCTAACATATATTTCTGAGTGACAAAGGGTACCAATCGTTTCTTCGTCTTGGCTCCGTTAGGACTAGGACCATCTTGTCCAAATCTAAGGTTTCGTTTCAGATCGAAATTTCATGAAAATTAGTTATAAGTATTGAATATACTATTCGATGTCGATTTTTATGTTGATTACGAATATGATATTCATTTGATTTGAAAATAATGTTTTTTTTAATTAAATTTTTGAATGCAAACCCGTTTTTATAGCGGTTTGCTATCATGTTGAAAAAAAAATGATTTTTTTTTTCAACCACATTTTTAAAAAACCCATTCAGATAAACATTAAGACTTGATACTTCTGGTGCATGTAAATTTTCATAAAACTTACTGCTTTTTTTTGGATTACATGAATTTTCGGTCCGAGCCCAAATTCACCTCATCAATCCTTTAAAACAAGTCATATTTCTTTAACTAGTTGATACATTATGTAGTACTGGGCAGAGCGACGTAGTGATGAGTAGCCTACTTGGACTCATATTAGAAGTGTTGTAGTTTTGAGAGATATCTATTACTTCTCTCGAACAAGTAACATAATAAAACAAAATGTCGTATGCTGAACATGATGCTATAACTATAATGTGGTCAAAAATCACACTGCCACACACTATGTCGTTCTGCTCAACACTACAAAATGTGCCAACTATACATTGAAGTTGAACTTTTTTTTTAATCAAAAGCGATGAGATGAATTTCGTCCTGGGTCGAACTTCCGGTCCGAACTGAAACGCCGCCGGAAACTTTGGACTGGGACGAAAATCCGGGCTGAAAATTTCTTCAGCCGAAATTCTGACCTCCCATATTTTTAAAACTCAAATTTCATAATTGCGGCACATTTCTTTTACATACCTTTCGATGATTATAAACAACATTGTAATCCGAATCGACAAAAAGAATATTTTCAGGCTATAAAAATAAAAAAATTCTCAATAAATAATTTTGTCTAAAATTCTTACCTTTAAGTCTGTATGTGTCAAAGCAATTTCATGAAGAACTAAATATAAATTTGTTTATCATATATATGCAACAACAACAAAAACAACAGAAGAAAAGAAAAATATTTACATTTGACAGCAAGGCATAATTGATATGAAATATGACGAACTTGATCGATCGGATATGGAATATAATTATTTTCTTTTAAAAAGTCAAACACACTTAAACCTAACATATCAAAACCAATACACATATGACCATAATAATCAAATGAATCAAGTAATGATACACATAAACTAAAAAAAAGAAAAGAAAAGAATTGAAATAATATAGATTTAAAAAAAAAATGATCTTACTTAACACTATCGGGATCTTTTTCTTTGATTGTTTTAAGTACATTAATTTCTAACCGGGCCGCTTCACGATATTTATCAACATTCTTTATTATTTTTAATGCTATACGTGTATTACCATCACTAAAAAAAAAAAAACAACGAATTTTGTATGGAAAAAATTCAAACAAAATAAACAAATATTTTTATTTACCCACGAAGATCACGAACTTCGACAACTTTACCAAAAGTACCTTCTCCAAGTGTTCGACGAATTTCATCTAAGATAAATATCATATAAATATTTTTATACAATAAAATTCAATATAGTATTCTGCACAAGTACGACTTTTCGTAATCGATATATACTTTCACAAGCAGAGTTCAGTTTTCAAACTTTTATTTTATATAAAAAAAGTATACTATTTAGTTTCTTCTATTAATAACAACAGAAAAAAGAGACCATCTGATAATTTATTTTGCTCTCTAAGTATTCAGTTACTTTGTCATATGATTTATTATCCTCTCTAAAAAGAATTTTTATTAAGAGCGAATTCATATAGTAAAACAATATCGCTTTTGACTTCTATGACTTATTTTGAAGAACAATAAATTACTTAGATTTTCGCATCTATGCTTTTATATAACTTGTCAGTTTTGAAAAAGTAAAAAATATTTTGAAAGGTTGAAACTTCATTAATCTCTGTATGTGATCTAATATCGGACCTCATGCACTCTGACCAGGTCAGGTATCCGACCCGGTTGCAGGACACTAATTCAATCACATGTAAAAAAAATCTCAAAATTGAAATTTGATTTTAATCCATTGTTTACTCATCGATTGACATAGAAGAATACGTTTGTCAAACTCATATCTTAACATTAATCTGATATTGAATATTATTATTCAAACAAAAAGAAAAACATTTATTCGATACTGAAGACTTCTAATTTCTGACTGACACTTATAAACACGACTGAATACATAAATGAATAGAGCACGACATATCGTCTGAGAACAGATCTATTTTCTATGTCAAATATTCAAATAATCACGCTATATATATATATGATAAAAGATTATATCTTCAAAAAAAAGGCGAGCAACTAAACCATCAAATATAGTTATAGTCATGCATTAATCATTTTTGAATTATGCACTGATTGTTCATTGTACTGTATTTAAAAAAATAAAATAAAACAATTACTCTTCATCAATGATATACATTTCTATTTTATACTTTTTAATTTAAACATATTTAAGAAGATACAAGATTGCTAATGAACATCATATATATTATTGATGTTGTCGAATTCTCACGGACTTGATAAGACAAAGCTAATATATTGTATGTATATAAACTACATTTAACTTAGAAAAATTTCATTTTTATGAACATGCAAACATAATAAAGACTTACATTGACGATGTAGAATATCACCTAAATGAGAAAAAAAAAAACAACAAAGATAAGTTCGTTGAAAGACATGATAATAATCTTATCGTCTTTACCTGGAACATAAATCAAATGACCTTCATCATCATCACGAATATTGACATGGCCCGAGTCACTTTTGTCTCGTCGATTCTATTTATATAAATAATAATCATTTAATAGAAAGATTATTTAATATATTATAAGATTTAACCTATAGACGCAAATATTTTCTTACTTTCACTGAATGTCTTCTGAGATGAGAAAAAAAAAAAAAGGAATCCAATCATTATTACATCATCGTACTTTATACTTATGACAAAATGAAGAGAAAAGACAGAGGTACAAGGAAGTAAATAGATACAAAACGTAAAAATAAAAAATCTATATGCTTCTATAATTATGATACGCTTTAACGGGTTCTTTCTTTTTTAAATGAAGATCACCAAATAAACAAGAAGGTCAAACAGCTTTTACACGTGCCGATCTTTTGAATAAATATGACACACATACACATATACAGACAAATGATCGCTTAGGATGTGTACGTGTTGTTTTTTTGTTGTTCATTGTATTCTTTTGTTTTTATAGATATTCCTACCTCAACAATAATCGTTGATGATGGTATTGCATTAACTACAGAAGGTGTTTTTATTTGATTACATTGAGAATAAACTGTTGAATGTGATGATGGTAAGTATTGTCGATAAGTATAATATTCATGATTTGTACTAATAGAAGTATTTGATTTAATAGATGAACTTGTTGTAGCTATAGAAGAATTTGATGAATAATGTACAGATGGTGGTGGTGGTGGTGGTGCTGATAATGGTGGTGCAAGATAATATCTTGGTGATTGTTCTGTTTGTTCTTGTTGAACATCTCTTAATACTACACGAAGACCACTATTGAATTGTATAAGTCGCATATTGATTACCGGAGTTTTTTTTTTTTTTTTTTTTTACTTTTATTTTTATTTCATCAAATTAAATCATGTTTGTCAAGAAAATTTTTTATGAGTCTTTTTTCTTCTCTGAAGTTTTACCTTCATGAATCCAGAGAATACATAGAAATATATGTATGTAAAATATCGATTTGAGTAGAATGAATATAATAGATGATTGTATGCCTGTATATATATGTATATTGTACGTTGCTTCACCGATATGGATATGAAAAGAGTATGTGTGTATGTGAATGAATATGAACGAATAACAATCTTTGTCTTTCCTCTTATTTCTTCCGCCAGCAAAAACTTTAGACGAAGGTCGTCGCCGTCAGTTTGCTTGCTCGAAAATTATTAATCAAATTGACCAAGTGACCACTTCTACATCAACATATATGCGTTCTCGCTGTCTCTCTCTCTCTGCTTCTTTTTTTCTTCTTTTTGCTTCTTCTCGTTCTTCTTTATCATTTGTCCATTGGAGTTCAAGCATACAATGCTCTAGTATAAGTACACGATGAATATGTTCAGCATCTTTTCTTTTTTCCTTTTTTTTTTTTTTTCTTTTTTTCCGACTGATCATCTGGACGGCAGAAAGGGCAGCAGTAAAAGAAGCTTCTTTTCTTTCTTTCTTTCGATTTCTTTTTTTTTTTTCTTTTTCTTGTTCTTTTCACATTTCAAGAATATTAAGACTATACACTAGTCCTAAAAGCAATACTACCATTACTATTTTTCTATTGTTCATCAGACAATTTAAAATATGAGAATGTTCGAATAGAAAAAGAGGAGAAAAAAGCAAAGAAAACGAGAGAGATGTAGGATTATTTCGACCATTGACTATTGTACAGTGTCGTCTGTATGTGTATGTGTGTAAGTTGAAGTGTATGTCATTCTGTAGGTTGTAGTTTTATTGCATAAGGGACATACATGCAAAAAAAAAAGATTGTGGGGTCAATTTCTTTTCTTTCTCTCTCTGTCTTTTTATTTCTTTGTGAACGCATACATATATATACGTAAGCAAAGACCTTTGACACGACACATCAAGGTGCCATTAACCCTCCCGTTTTTTAGCTGCTATATGTATTTAAGAATATAAATATGACGCACCCACATATATGAATGACATAAAGAAAACTTATGAAATAATGAAAATCGAAACAAAAAAAAACTTACTCTTTGATTTGGTGTTGATGTTGATCGTTTATGATGATGATGACGATAATTATTATTCGTATGATTATTAATTACATTGTTAGCTTTCTTATGTCGTTTCGATGCTGATGATGTACTTGTAATACTTTCAGCTCTTGTATTTGTACCACCGGCGCCACCATTTCCACCACGACGATTTTCTGATGAATCATGTCGATTGTGCCGTCGCCTACGATGACGTTCAATTGATGAACTAGTATGTAAAGTATTACGAGGTGCTGTTGAAGAACTGCAAACACATGCAAAAAAAGATTCATACATGCAGAAAATGAAGAAAAAAAAGGAATTCAATAAAATAATATATATATATATATGAATATATAGAAAGGAATAAGTCTATCTCAAACATATTGCAGTAGCACAGCAATCATTTTGCTTCTCAAAAATGCACACACACAAATACGAAATTCCCACCCATCCTCAGCAACTGGTGGTACGATCGATCGAGATGGTGATTGTTCTTTTACACCATGTGAAGCAACAAAATCAAGAAGTGAATTTGTTGTTGATTTTAATGTTGATTGTGGTTGTTGTTTGTTAAGTGATGTTAATGAAGCAGATAAAGGTACAAGAATAACAGGAGGAACTTTAGTATTAGTATTATAATTATTTTGTGGACTTGGTGATAATTGACCATTAGGTGTAGAAAATACAACGGATTCAATAGGAGCAGTAGAATTATTTGTTGGAGCAGGTGGTGATGATGATGCTGAAGTAAGTGTTGGAATAGGTGGTGTTGTTTGAAGTAATGGAACAACAGTTGTAGTTGTAAGTTTTTGATTCAATGTTGTTGATGGTATAGGAGATGAGGGTGTTGTTGCATGTGTATTAGCAATAATAACACTTGAATCATCTCCATTTGTTGTTTTATCTTCTTCAAGTAATGATAAATTTTCCATAGTTGTAATAATAGGTTCTGTTTGATGTGAAAGTGTTGTTGGAGCAGTACCTTTAGCAAGTAAATATTTTTTAATACGTCGTTTAGATGAACTAGGTGTTTGATAACTTGGATATGATGTTATGGCTGTATATGATGAATTTTTATCTGTAATTGATGTTGGTTTACTAATATAACCATGATCATCATATGTACGATAAGAATTCAATGGATTTGTTATTGTTGAACCAACATAAGCTGAACTCGTTGATGCTATTTGTGATGATGGTATTTCTGTTGTATGTATTGGATTTGTTATATAATTTGTTTCATGATATATTGGTCGTGTATATTCTTTTGATTTTGCACGTAAATAATCATAATTATATGTTGGATGTGATATAGCTGAACTTGTTGTTGTTGATGATGATGATGATGTTGGTGGTGGTGGTACAATAGGACGATTAAGATTTTCATTTATTGTTGATGATGATATTGTACTTGTTGGTAAATGATAATGATAATAATGTGAATCTTTACGTATAGGTGTTGTTGGTGGAATAATTGATGTTTGATAATCATCATTTGGATTTGTTATTTGATCAATGCGTTTATATGAATTAGCTTTTTGTAAATTTGTAGTTGAACGATTTTTTGAATCAGTTCGTCCAATCATTGTATCTTTAACACGTGTATTAAAAACAAGATCTTTTAATTGATCAATACGAGCTTTACGTTCACTTGGATTAGAAAATTTTTCTTCTGATGTTAATGGTGGTGCTGGTGGTGATTGTAAACGTGATGATGATATATGCATTGTTAAAGCACCACCTGTATATTTTTTTTTTGCTCGTGATGATGATGATGATGATGTTGTTGTTGATGGTTCTGTTGTAAGATCATGAGAAATATAATGTGGTGTATATTGTTGTCGATAACTATTTGGTTCATTATGATGATATTGTGGATTTGAACTTGTATTATGTACAATAGATTGTTGTTGTTGTTGTGATTGATTAAGTGAACCACGACGTTCACTTGGTGCTCGATCTTCATTATAAAAACTTACTAATGATTGAGCTTGATGAAATGTAGATGCAAATTTTTTTTTTAATTGTCTGGGTTTTGTTATATGACACCAAATAGGTGCAATATTAGCATATTTTCGTGCTAGTTGACTTGGTGATGAATAACTCCATGTTGGAGAAGCAACAATAGGTGCTGCTGTTCCATAATATGTTGAGTTACTATTATTATTATTCAATGTTGTATTTGCTGATTGTCCACTTAGATTTGAACTATTATTTATTGAACTTATTGGCATTGGTCGAAGCCGATATGTGTGACCGGTTGTGCTTGAACTGATATTGCTTGTCATTTTCTGCTTGTCTTATAACATTAGGATATATATGTGTATATGTTTAGTAGAAGGGAAGAAAAAGCGAGGACGCTCTTTTACTCGTTTTTTTCTGATGATTAGATAAGAATGAGTACTGGACTGAGAGAAAAAATACGCAAGAGATATGTATAGATGGATAGAAGACGAAGAAAAAAAAAAGAGACAACGCCTCCTCCTTTTCTTGCCCTAATAAAAGAGCGAGAAAAAAGAAAAAGTGTTGATCTTCAGAAAACTTGCTCAGTTATTATTGTTGTTGTTGTTGCTGTTGTTTTTCCATTCCTTCAGTTCTTTTTCTTCGGTCTAATTCATACAGCATTGATATTATGTACAGAATAGATTTTCTCATATGTTGTATTCTTTTCTTCGTCTTTCTCCCATCTATTGAGTATATAACCCATATAAACACATACATTGAGGGAAAAAAAAAAGGAAAGAAAAGGATAGAGATATTTTCAAAGCAATTATGTCTGTACTAAGGAAGATATACGCAGCACACACGCGCGCGCGCACAAGCGCTAGACTACAAATGCCCAGAGTACACGTACAACGAAGAAGAAAAGTGTTATCCTGTATGTTCTCTTGGACGCCTACATTATATAGTATTTATTTCTAAGCAGTACTCTCTGGAAAAGAAAAAAAAAAGAAAGAATATTCTAGTTTATGACGAACATAAGTCAATTACATTTTTTGTTGTTGTTGTTTGTTATTGTCTCTATTTTTACGATATAGAATAAGAATTAACGTCTTTTCTACTTGTGCACAACAACGCAAAGAAAGTTAATGCAAAGTGTCGTTGTAGAAATAATTTTTACAATCAAGATAGACGACAATATGCAATGAGTTATAGAAAATAAAATAGACATAGACAACAGTATTATTATTTTCCTGCTGTGTAACTAAAGGTGAAATAAAATCCTTGTATCGATGCATGTGCACAAAGAGATTTTCTTACAAACATACTTTTCATGGGTCTTATTCTTAGACGTATGATGACGATGAGCTTTTTCATGTTGAAAACGTTGATATTTGTCACGATGATACCGACATAGATGTTGTCGTTCGTATTGATGTATCATTCCGTCAATGATATCATTAAATGAAGACGAATATATTATGCCAGTAGAATCTCCATGTAATTGTTGAGTAGCGATCATTATATTTTGCACCAAGGTGAAAAAGAAAAATCAAACGTTTAAATGCAGAAAACCAATACCGTCAATCGATCGATTATTGTACATATATTGTCTATATAATGTAGTTTTTTTTTTTCTTTCTCTTTCATATGTATATAACTTGTATTATTATTAGGGTCACGTTTACTAATGAGTTAGGTGAAAGAAAACAAACACGAATAAAAAAATACAATAACGCCCCAAGGTATATCAGAGAGAAAAAAATGATTGCTGTAGCTACTGATAATAATAACAATAATATATGAGATATTTATTTAGCATGAATGATAGAAGACAAAAAAAAAAAAAAAATCATTCGAGATAATTTTAATACATAAACAAAATTGCAAAATTATTTGTCAACAATGATTATGAAAATAATATGTATTCTTTTTTTTCAATTTAAGTTCAATACAAGAAAAATTTTGTGACAGAGTTTTACTATTTCATCTTTAGTTGTGAAAAAAAAAATAGTAATAATTCATGATTATTGAGATGTTTTTTTTTTTTATTTATTTATAATATACTAAAGAGTCTTTATCGTTCAGATTTATCAGTAGGATAAATGATCAATATCTTTTATGTAGAGAAAATATAGAATGTTATTTTTATTATTTAGATGAAATAGCAAGTAGGCTGTAAAATAATTTGTAAATAGAGATCAAAGCTGAGACATAAAGTCAACAGTGACTGATATTTTTCAAGAGAAAAAAAAAGCTAGAGATCATAACAATGTTTTATCCAGATTTTCTCTTCGGAAAGAGTATATCAATTCTCTAATAGGGCAACAAATCTATTTTTGGAAGCACAAATATATATAGTACGTTGTATAATAATCAAAAACTTCGGAAAAGCCATTCCAATCTTGAGAGGGGCGTCATAATTTCAGTCCTTATACTAGATTATATTGCTAAAAGGTTAGATGAAGATCCTGTCAAACAAAATGATTATCCAACTTAACTACTATCTAATCTTTTTGTTTAGCTGGCAACGCATAAGTTATTTGAAAAAAACTACAGTCATCAGCGATGACGGGTCAGTCGATCGTCATACACCTCAACTGTTAAATCTGTTACTAAAATATATTATTGATGACTGTTTGACGAGAATCTGTCAGCAACTTATGATGTATGACGCACTGAATGACTCAGTTATTTTTATGTACATGTCTTGATAAAAAATAATTATACATAAAAAGAAATACGCAGTCGTTATTAGTCATTCTCAATGATAACCGAACT
Source organism: Rotaria sp. Silwood1 (assembly GCA_905250075.1). NCBI lineage: Eukaryota > Metazoa > Rotifera > Eurotatoria > Philodinida > Philodinidae > Rotaria > Rotaria sp. Silwood1. Next base: position 203,384 of record CAJNOP010000094.1, on the reverse strand, counting down.
TTATGTTGACGAATTTATATTCAAGGACAGACCTTATGGGGGGCATGTGAAGCGTAACATTCTTTGACGTCTGAAATTCGTCTAGACAATGTTTCTCGTACTATTGAAAAATTGCCTACATAGTACCTCTTTACCTAGGGTTCAATGACGCAGCACCCTGCCCCATCTTCTGCCCTCAGTACTAACTGACGCCTTTATCTGTTTTAATTGCAAGTTTTAACAAACTTGAAATTCATATTCTTTTTGTTCTGCTTATGATTTGTGTCAGATTCTTTTTTTTTTTTATCAACGATGAACATAAAAAAGTGTATCATTGGAATATTAAGAAATGGTTCTTGATCTTTAATTTTTTTTTGAAAGTCCTGATATATTTTCTTTCGTTTGAACAACATTAATATTAAATTGTCTTACTTATTAATAAATTTTTTTTCTTAATCTTAACTCTATTTATGCATTAATCTTTGTCATATACATTATTAAAAAATATTGAATAATAATGTTCTAAAGATAGAACTTTCTGAAATATTTGGTTCATGAACCTGTTTTGGTACAAGTTTGACCAATATGTATATATCTTGAGTATAATATGGTTTAATAAATGAAAGAAGTTTCTTCTAGTATGCATTAATCGTGCGGATAGGATTGACATCATTATAGTAGATAAATGACAAAAAAAAAAAGAGCAATAGCTTTTTCGACATCAAATCAAATTTGTACCAAAACAAGTCAATTTAGTTAATGTCCAATCTATTGAAGATTATTATTCAATATATCTTAATAAAATATATGACGAAGATTGAGAGACTAAATGAGTGTTTCAATTATAAAGAAAAATTTATCAAACACTGAAACAAATTGTCATTAATATTGTCCAAACGATAACAAAAGGGCTTTCAAACTAAATTAAAGATAAACAAATATTTTTGATACATTGATTATATAATTCTCTAGTTTAATTGCGTGTATCACAGCTACTAAAAGACCAGCTGATGTTTCTGATTTTTCAAACACATTTAATTTTATAATTCTGTATTCATGTTTCATTTTACTGTTAATTGTTTACTTAATTTATTTCTATAAAGTGAAATTAATAAAAATTTTTTGTGCAGAATATCACATCAAAATCAAGAAACAGTTTTCATAATTATTTTTCATGCCAAAAAATAGTTTGAATTAACACGATGTCTTTGATTAGATCAAAAATGGTTTCGCATAATCGAAAAAAAATGTAATCATGATAGAAAAGAATAAGATACAATCAGTCATACGGCATGGGCGTAATAGAAAATGTGTCACGAAAATATATGGAATATGTGATACTTATAATAACTGACAAGAACAGTTACATCTGACAATCATTTCTTATAATAGTATGAAGGCCAAGTTTTCTATTTAACTGTTTTGGATCTAAACAAGTTCGTCTGTCAATCAATATAAACCTTACAAAACTCAATTTACGTTTAATTTATACATTTGTTACTAAAATCAAATGAATTTGTTGACATAGTATCGAATAATAAGGTAATGCAGTAATATTTGATTTCCAAAACCGAAGAGTCAAGTCAAGAACTATGCTCTGAACTGGGTAGCTAGAAGCTCCAGTATGTATATTTCATGTAAGAGAAAAACAGACACAAACCATAAGTAGAACAAGAGACATATGAATTTCAGTTTTTTTTAAAAAATATTTCTTGACCATCCGTTCATTATTTCTGAAACATGGTCGAATAGAAAGAATTGATACATTATTAAAATAGACTCGGTTTTTGTTGCATATTCATGTGAGATATGAAGGGTAAGTTTTTTTCGTATCGTAACCGAGAAAATTATCTTACTATTATTCTATCCTACAGAACATCTCTCCAGCTGGAGGAAATTGATAAAAAAAAAGGGCTTTTATCTAAGACCGGTATGGAAATCAACTAAATCTTCTAAGAATAAATTCGGTGTAACACACTAGAGATTGTTTAAATTGTAAGTTTTATTCTTTGGTATTCACTGTACAAATTGTTATGTTTTCGGAATCGAATTGTTGCCTTTTCAAGGTCTATGTCGTCTAGAAGAAGTTGAAGTCAATCTTGATTCTGAATTTTTCCACTTTTCTAAAGCTCTGAGGAGACATAAATCGAGCCTCTAACCTACAGTAATTTGTACAATGAACATCAAAGAATAAAAATCACCATTCAAACAACTTTTAGTATTCAATCTATATTGCCGATAGGCAATGTAGAGAGCTTCGATCGCTTCTAAAAACGACGCCAATACAAATCTCTAGTTTCTACATCTAAAAATAAGCCCTTATCTGACTGAGTGTTCCCACCTTATTCTACAATGTTTTTATCTCACTCTCTCTTAATGCTACACTAATTGGAAGACTCTATAAGTGATAAATACCACAAATAATATCACGATACAGATGTGCAAGCAGGATAAAATGTGACTTTCTTGTACACAAACGGATTTCTTTACTCAGAAATAATTGGATATGACGTAGAAAAGCATTTTTAAGGGAAAAAGCGTTTTTTTTGAAAATAAAAAGTCTTTCGACAAAATTCATGCAGCCTAATGTACTGATTTCAAATAAAATGATTTCTTTCAATTAAATACTTTTCTAAAACCAAAAAAACTGCAAAACCTAAGCTTTTTAACAACCCACTGTACGCTTTAGGAATGTTTGCGCTAACCAACATTAGAAATAGTATAGATAGAAGAACATTCTGATAAAGTTAAAAAATATGTTTAGACGTTCGATTAGATTGCTCATTTGACGGGACTGGTCGTTCAGACGACACTAGAAAAATATTTTGTACCATTGTATAGAGCTCAACTTGAAGATTGATAAAATGTACTTGATTTGTATACCGAACAGCTTAACTCAAGTCAGATATCAATATTACAGGTGATATCTCGATTTGTAGACTAATTTTTGGGCAACTAGTTTTCCAATTTCCTGAAGAGTTGTAACCAAGTTATTTTTATCATTAGCTAGACTATATGTCAAAGTCAGGGGTCGCAGTGGCCTAGTATGCAAAATCAAGAATTAGGACAGGAATTTTCAAGAAAAAAATCAGGATTCTCAAAACATAGGCACTATTCATCGAAAGTGCACATCATTTCGCAATAGGAATTACGAAATGTCAAATGGCATTCATTCTCTACTCTATTCCAGCAGTTGACAACATTCTTAAAATAGAAAATCGTCCTCCCATTGCCTCAGTGTTTCGAGAGCATAACAAACACGTAACATAGCTAGCTTAACTCTTAGTGAAACAATTAAACAAAGCGCGAAATAACAAAACAAAAACGCTAAAACATTGCGATGATTTCCAGTTCGTCGATAGGCAATTGTAAAATCAACATATATTTCGTTCTAGAAGGTCGAGTGTTAACAGAAATCGTCAATTCCAAGCAGACATTGTTGGAACATCGTTATGATGTCCTAACGATGTTCTCTGAACTAGACTAGAATAACCCTAAGTTGGCTCGCTTGCCTGAGCCTTTAGGACTGAGTTTTAACCACTTTATTGGATTTTAGTCCTATGAGGTCAGGTTATCTGCAACAGCAAATATGCGCATTTCGACGTGAAATTTTGTCTATAAATAAATATAATGTCCACTAAGATACCTTAAAAGTTTCAGACAAAACGAATGCATCCTTCTTAAGATGTTGAATATCCAAATATTCGGATTTTTGTGAATTTTTTTTCTGAGAAATAGACGGTTTTTTGAAAACTAATTATCTCAAGGATGCATTCGTTTTGTCTCAACCTCTTAAGGTATCCTCGTGGCCATTAGATTTATTTATAGAAAAAGTTTCAGGGCGAAATCCACATATTTGCTGTTCCAGATAACCTGGTGTCATAAGTCCAGATTCCATGATAAATCAAGCCCAAATGGCCAGGCAAGTGGGCCAACTTAAGGTTATTCTAATCCAGAGGTCCCAAGATATAGCCAAAATATCAGATCAAAACCAAGGGGACATCTTGAGAAGTTCATTCGTGAGATTCGTCGATGGCAATCCAACAAAGAGAGTTGATTATTCATCGGACTCTCGACTTCCAGATCTACTAACTAACTAACTTGTGCCTGTCTTTTCTTTTTTTTTCTTACTGAATACTGATACAAGATTTTGTATGAATCTTGTAAAAAAAAAACAAAAAAGATGAATTTTTTTATATATTCACCGACATTTTTCAGTTCATAAAGAACTTTATCTATTCTTCAAACAAGATGAACAACGCGATCATTGAAAAAATAGTATGTTCATCAATTCAAGACAGAATTTCTGAAACGCCTCCACTGAGACTAAACCGAAATTTTCTAGAGAAATTATTTAGTTTCGAAAAGCACCAAAAATCAGGAAATCAGGACCGCTGTGAGGCCTGCAAAGCATATTTCTCCATATTTAAATCTTGAAAAAGTGCGATTTTTATTTCTAGTCCAATGTCTACCTAGATACACACATTGAGGGGTCATTCTCCTACGCATCTCAAATATTTTGTGTCATAGTTTAACAATTTATAGGGCAGAATAATGATCATATGTAAAGAGAAAAAAAAATACTTAAAACACATGTTTAATAAATTTGAATACGATGAAAATTATCTCGAATGATTTTATTTTTTTTTTCGTTAATTAAATATTTAATTTCTACTTACCGTCGTTTTGATCGTGATCTTGTTCGTCGACGATGTTGATCTCGTCGTCGTCGTCGTTCACTATCATGTTTTCGTCTTGAATGACGATGTCGTGAATTGGTTCGTCGAGTAGAATCATCTGATCGAGATGACGATGATGATGTCGTAGATGAAGATGATGATGACATTGATGAAGATGTCGATCTTGATCGACTATTTTTTTGTCTATCACTTGAACTGTTCGTGTCATTATTTATTGATGAACGTCGACGAGATTTATGATAATATGATGAACGTGAATGTTCATCATCCGTACAACGATCAGATGAATGACGTCGTTTATGACGCGTCATTGTTTTTTTTTTTTTTTTTATAATAACAATAATCTTGAATAAGAGTTTTATTGAACAAAAAAAGAAAACAAAATAATATCCATATTTGTCTTCATCATCTTTTCTGTCGACTGATAATCATTAGCTAAAATAAATATAACAACCCAAATGAATGTTTAATAACAACAAAACAAAAAAAAAGGAACAACGACACGTCAACCGTTGAGATAAGAGAATAGAAACTAACATACAATTATAAATATCAGTCTGAAATATATGAGTCAGAAAACAAGAAGAAACAACAGAAATAATCGAAAAATTTATATATCAATTATGGTGTTGTTTTTTTTGTTTGTTTTATTATTACAAATAAGTAATTATCGTTAACATAAGAAAACAAAAAAAAAAGCTTTAGATAAAATGAAAAAGAAAAAAAAGCTACAGTAAGAATCCTCTAATGGTCACCAAGTACATGACCACGGCCACCAAATACTTGTCGACCACGGTTTCCATCATTATCTTCTGCACCTGGTTGACGACGAGGTATTGGTGCTGTACCAAAACCACTTATACCTGTTTGTTCATTTGGAAAATAACGATACCTACGAATAAATAAATAAATAAATAAATACAATACATACCATAAAAATTAATAATAAATTTTATTCCTATCTTAATATATTCTAAAGTATACATACAGAAAATTTGGTGTTTGTATTAAACGTGGACCACCAAAATCTTGTGGATATTTAAATACAAGAAAGAAATATAAATGACCAACAACAATGCCACATAATTGCGTTATAAATCTAAATAAATTTTATTTAATAAAATTTCTGTTATACAAAAAAATTTAGGGATGTGCAGTTTCAGTAAAAAATACTAAGAGAAATTTATAGAAAAACACTTCTCTATTGTAAAACACTGTCAAAATGATATAAAAGTGTTTAGTGTAGATAGTTGACACATAGAGTTTGCTATGAAATGAATCAAATGATTTTAGAATATCAATTTCTATATTAATCTTAGATAAAAGTTTAGAATCGAAAGATTTTTCAATAACAGAACAAAATTTTATTTAAAAACAAATCGTCTAACATTGTTTCTTAATTAATATAAATATCAATTTAATACAGGTTCTAATTCATTAATTAATCGATATTATATTTAGTGGTAATTCTATTAACATATGATAATCATCATCATCATCAACGTTACCATCTTATCCATTAACACTCCCTGTTGTAAAAACGTTCACACTTATCGTACCATTCATTGTAGGCAGGTATATCTTTATCTGAATCAATAACTCTCATACATAAAATGTACTTACTCATAATAAATAAGAAACAGGTCAAAAAGAACACCATTTTACATATGTTCTATGCTCACATTAAAGTACAGGTATCAACAGCGAGTCTACTAATACACTATATGGATGCTCATTCAAGCGTTGACAGACCCATACACTATGGATATGTGCAGGTAGATTTAGAATTTAGTTCAGATTGGAAAAATGTTTTGTAATAAAAAAATATCGTAAGTGTATAAACAAAAAAACTCATTGATTCTTAGTATGATTTAATTAGATGTTGAAGTTTATTTGATAACACAGATGTGCTTAGATTGTTATTCTATTCATAAATAATAAAAAAGTTGACTAAATTTATTTGATTCAATTGAATACATATATGTATATATCTCGACAGTATAATTTCTTTGGAAGTATTTATTTAGATGAATGTGGAATTGATGTAGACGCTTTTTCAAAGTAAAGGGGGTCTTATAATTATAATATTAGAGCATAATGAATAGTTGTAAAAACTAATGCAACTGAAAGTTAAATTTTGAAGTGGATTTCCTGATAACACAATAAAAGGAAAAAACAGCAGGAAAAACATTAAAATTTTTTTACTTAGTGTTTAATATATCTTTACTAGATGACCTTGTGTCTAGATCAATGAGTTCATCTTTTTAATAGAACATTATTCTTATTATAAATTTCTTAAAGTTGATTCGTACATTCTAAACTTAACTGAATTCTTGTGTCAATAATAAAATAGGTATATCAATCTGAGTTTTTGATGAATAGTTAACTGAAATTGCACATCCCTAGAAAAACTTAATTACATACGATCCTGAAATAATCCAACTGAATAACATAATAACCCATGGCATATACATTGCTTTAAATTGCATACCAAACCAAAATGACAGTATAACTTCTTTATTTAATTGACACCAAATATACATCACACTAAAAATCATAGTTTCCATTAATATCTTTTAAATAAATAAACAAATTATTTTCTTTTTTTTTTTCTTGTTGATTATTTTTAAATTAATATTTACTTACAGGTAGTGATAGGATAGCACCAACTATGAGGTTACATATCCAAAGAAAAAATAAACAGAATATATAATCAGCTGGTTTCCCATTGAAAGTACCTTTATAAAAAAAAAAAAAAAACAAATAGAAATAAATAAAATGAGCTTGTTTTTAATTTATACTTGTTTCAAGACGTGAACTATATTGATAAAGAAAATAGAGACTAATTAAATAATTGAAATTCATAGGAAGAAAGAGTACAGCTGTAATTAATCGCCAGATCTAGAAAGTAGAAATTTTTTTCTATATAAAACAAAAACAAAAAAAAATATTAACTTACTTGAAAATGGTGAATAATCGGTTGTATGAATAGAACAAGATTTTGAGGTCGAACTAAACCAAGACGTGCTGCAGCAGGTACTATAATAGAACCTGTAAACCATACACGAGTTATTGGTGGAATACTTTTGTACCATTGACCAAGATCATTTGAACCAGCCATTATTATTATGATTTTAAAAACCGATGGATATGATGAGAGTAACGTAAAGCAAGGATTTAGTTTGAGAATGTTTTACCTAAGTTTTTTTTTTGCTATTGCGACAATTACAAAGAATGAAAGAAAGAAAATATCATCATGATTAGTCACTAAAAATAAACCATTCAGAATTTGACTTATCAATATTTGTCATCATAGATATTGAAAAAAAAATTTTCTTAAAAACAATATTAATACATATGAAAAAATTTAACTTAATAAAATTAGCTTTTTTGGTAATATTAATTGGCAAACATGTACTGACATCTTCCGTTGGAATTTCGCCCAGAAAGTAGAGTTTTGTGAGAGACTCGTTGTTTAAGTTCTGAATTTCGTTTGATTTTAAAAATTTCAGATACCAAAAAATTCCAAGATAGTTCTGAATATCTTGCAGGATCGGGCTAATATGCTGATCCGATCGGTAAAGGAAGGAGAGAGGGGTTGTCGAGGATGTAACATCCTCAATTATGGAAAATTTCTATTTTTTCTAGAAAGATCGAAATTCTCTTTTTTGAATTTTGCTCAAAACCAAAAATATTCTCCTATTGCAAAAAATTCGGGATATGACCTTCTTTTATCTACATTGGCTCTTTTGGATGAGACAAATGATATCTTTTCAGTAGCGTTTAGATTTCAAGAAAAATAAATTTTTACTAATGAAAAATCATATATCAGAAACTACTCGCACATAGAAAAAACGTGTAACCTACTTTTCATCAACGTAATCGAGATCGGCTGCTAAAAACATACTCAAGTTTCTAAGAAATTTCGATGTTTACCCTTACACAGCTGAAAATTTCTAGACAAATTCCAAACTCATGATGTACTATTGAATAACTTGTGGATGATTTCGATAATGAGAAAATCGCAAAAAAAAAAATTCTCAACATTTTCAGAAAACGTACATATTAAAGAAAAATATGAAATTTCTGCTGAAAAACTTCCGTAGATATGAGTATGGTCATATATATGCATATACATTCTAGATAAATATCGATGTATTTTCCCTACAAAGAGCAACAGTCTACCTATCAAAATTATGTTAATTCTAGTGACTCTATAGAAATTTTGGGACTTAGTAGGAAATTTCAATGAATAGAGAAATGACGAAATATTTTCCAACGTATACATATCAATGTACTGTACTACTGAGAGGAAGATGCTACTTTTTATAGTGCTGTTAATTTCTGAAATTTTTAATAATCTTTAAAATGACTAATATTTTAGAAGGTAGAATCTTTTTTTTTTATATGACGTCACAGTCATATCTATGTTGAATAATAATAGTAGTAATTCCAGTATTTACTGAACTTTGTCAAAATTGTTCGATTTGGAGTAGATTCATTTCAAGAGTTTTTTGTATTTTCAGAAGTTTCCTAATAGTGTTTATTGTTAGTTTCTGAAAAAAGGGAAAGATTTCTTGTTGGTAGTATGGTAATTGTTGAAACCATCTGGAAATAGATTCGTCAAGGTTGCGTTATTTCATAATGTACTCGAAAATGTCTTATTAATATTTGAGAAGGCTTCGTAATTTTTGGTTAATTTGCTTCATCTGTATAGTAGGTTTTGGTAAATACTGTGAAGTTACAAGTATATTTTTGTATCGCTTTCTCTAACAGTATCTTTTGCTGTGTCAAAAATTTTCATAACTTTTCAAATTTCGTTTTTTTTAAAATTTGAACATGCGTCAATAGATATCAAATGTAGGCTAGTGTAAGAAACCACTGAACATGATCAAATCGCTAGAGCAGTTTCTTTTTACATAGATTTTAAAAGCTTTTCGTAAATAGGAAAGTATTATCGAGTATATTTTGAATATAACTATACATTGAACTTGGACTATTCGTGAATAAAAGATAAAATGATGATTTGAAGAGATAATAATTTTCTTTAACTTTCTGTGCTTTAAATACTTTGTTACATTGTTATATGTCAAACTCGGATGAAAACTGACAATGGTTAACAGTGACTATTTACAGCAATCATAAACGATGTTTTAAGATGTATTTAGGACCGTTGTATACAATGACTGTAACAATAAAGTGTCAATAAACGGTACTCCACTAATATTCTAAGTCATCGCATACATCAGTTGTAAAACAGTTTATATACAGTCATGGTTTTCCATTTTATTTACTTCGAAACAGTCCCTAACGTCCACGATCGTCACTGATTTAACAGACTATCAAATATAATGCATTGCTTTGAGTCACATTATATGAAATTATTGCCCGGCACATATAATTTAACTCTGGAACTACAACTGTGGTGGACTATTTAAGGAAACCAACATAGATGGAAGATTACGGTATAGTTAAAACGATGCATTCGTGCGCGAATACCTATGAGAGTTCTAGTGTAAGGCTATAATCATAAAGTCATCGGTATACAATGTAGACATTATGCAATAGATATAGGTTACAGGCCTAAGGTATAGAGATATCGACCTGTTCAAGCGTGACGGAATAACGTTTTTTCACATTATTTCTCTGGAATATATTAACAGATTGAACTCTAATAGGGCTGATTTTTTGAAAACATATATAAGTCGGGCTGCCCTACACAGCATAAAAGTTTCATTAGTTCTTGTCTTTCTTTTACGTTTTTATGACTGAAATACATGCCCATGACGAAATAACCAAACATGGACTCTGGGTTTCAGTGGTGTGTGAAGAACTAAAAATTTTAGACCATCTACAAGTGTGATTAAAAACTTTTCTATAGAGAAGTTGTAGCTGAGATGACGAGCTATACATGGAAAAAAAACAGTTCAAAATATATGATAGCTTCGTCTCACATGTAGAAAAAAATGGTCGTGACGGAATAACGCTTTTAAAAATCGGCATATTTTCATCAACGTTTATTTCTACAGAAAGTTAATTGTAGTTTCCCACGAAATGAATAAATTGATAGCATCTCTGAAAGAATAATTAAGAAAACGTCTCACATCATCCTTTTGACAACGTACAAATTATATAATGAAAGCATGAATTTCGCATTTTTCTGACTTTATCGGAATAGGTGGACTGTTACGTAGACAGGTCGATATATATCTAAGATTACAGGTGTGAGATATTTGTATAAACGCATGTGTTATGACAAGAAAGCAAAGGTTTATTGATGGCTACGGTTTCGATTCATTACGATTGTATATGTTTATGTCCGTGAAGATACAGTGATAAACGTTAATGTGTATTGGCGTGCCTATCGAAAGTGCGCGTATGTTACGGCGTGAGTATCATTGCTAATCATGTACGTATTTTTGACGTATACGACACGGTATCATGCGACCTTCATACTGGGCAGACCAAAAAGTCAATTTACAGGTCGTCTGCAATCGTTGCAGTAATAGACCTAAGAAGTGATAGTATTATTCTAAGCAACATTTTTCTGACAGAACTTTATAATGAATATTACTTGTGCATGATCATCTTGGCGATAATTATTGTGTCGAAAATGATCCTATAAGTAGAAGTGTTAGCCGATCATTTGATCGGTGGCAGTGGCGAAAACGTTTTCAGGCATCGGCGGCGGCGGCGGCATGGAGCTCCAGCCGAGGAATTCGTTTTCGGCGGCGACGACAAAATTTTTCCTATGTTATTTCATAGGCTTTTTCGTAGGTCCCCACTGCTAAGACAAAGATTAGGCGTTCTGTTCTCACAGAATTATAACGCTGTTCTCTTCTTAGCACACTCATGTCTTTTTATGCAATAATTTTTCCACTAGATGCAACCTGATTATCATTAATTCAAAAAATTCACAGTCCCATCATAAAATAACTTCAAACCACAGAACATTAACTCATGATATAAGCCAAAATGGCAATAATATGACTATCCATCTAAAATACAAATGAAATTCAAACATGATAGCTTAGGGCTGGCATTTTATCTTTACTTTATCGGATAAAGTAAACTATTAGATCTTTACTTTACCCGATAGAGTAAAGTGAATATACTTTACCCAAAAAGTAAAGTAAAGTGAAAAAAATGAAGTTGTATGTTTTAAATTTCTTGGCAATTTCTTAGGTCAGGATCATGTATAAATAATCTTAGAACGTATCAAAGTTTATTCAATATCGTTTCGTCTCAAGGCTTCCCCCTCCAAAAATTAGATTTTTTGAAAAAATTTCAAAATTGAGTTTTTGTTGAAGGATGATGTACTGAACTCTCCTCTTTCAGTGCATGTCTTTGGTTTTAGGATATGAGTGGTTTTTGGCCGTTTTCAATCACTTTTTTGTAGCTAGCCAGTACTTTTTTAGGCTTTCAGGAGACCGTTTCCGATTTTTAGAATTTTTATAGAAAACCAAAATCACTATCGTATTCAGCGTGCCAAGTTACCATAGTATCCAAATTTTCAGAATAAAATTTGATACCTAGAATGAGTTACAAAAGTTTTTGCCGAATAGGGACACCTATTTTGGCGTTTGTCTCAGCGATTGAAAATCTTCTCTCTTCTTTACCTGATGACCAAAAATTCTAAAATTTTGATTATACATGTTTGTCTCCATGTTTGATGTAATGGCAATGCCAGATTTCTAGAAATCCTTTAGAATTCTTTGTTTCCCAAAAATGGCTTAAAAATAATTTTCACTTTGTTTATCAATTTTCTCAAAACGTATTTTTGTGCTAAATATCGACAGCAGAACAAATTTTTTCTCAATATACTTCATCCTAGAGAGCTGCGGTTTTTTTTAGTCGATACATACATGTGTACTGCTTCGGATGAGGGAAAGGGATTTTTTTATTTCATCGTCAATCTGAGAGAAATCCAGGGTTTTTCAAAAGCGTTAGGGTAAGATTTTCAGAATTTTGGGGTTTTGGACGTCCCTAAATTGAACAAAGGAAAATTTAAAAAATCTCTTTCCCTCAGTCCAAGCGGTAAACAGTTCTTCTTCAAATAAAACAATCCCCGATTCAGTCCGTTGAAGTACAGTGAAAAAAGTTTGTACTGCCAGAGGGCCCATTTTTGGCCTTGATCTCTGGAAAACTCCTGAATGCTGAGGTTTGGAGAAGTAAAAAAAATTTCATAACTTTACTCTGATGTGCCAAACATTTGTGGAAAGTTTCAGGCAAGTCCGATGCGCTGTAACGAAAATCGATTTTGGAGGGGGGGGGGGGGGAAGCCTTAAAATTAGTGTGAAAAAGAAATAAGTAAAGCCGAAAAAATGTCGATTTTTTATGAATACATGGAAAATATTGTTTGTTTAACTTTATTTTACTTTATTTTCCACATTCAAACTATAATACTTTACTTTAGTCTACTTTACTTTACTTTTTCAAAATATAATAAAGATAAGGTGCCACCCCTATGGTAGCTCGAATTGGATCATAAGTGAAACTAATATTGAAATTAGAATTTGAATCCAAATTCAAATCGATACTTTTCTGTGAGTTGAGAAAAGGAGCAAGATTTGTTTTTATTGATTATTCGAATTCAAATTCCAACTAAATATTTTTCTTTTTTCTAAACTGGCAGAAGAGTGTCGATTGAAATTCGAATCCGAATCGCAATGTTAACTACATTTATATTCGAACGCACACTAGACAGTTAGTCGAGACTGCATTCTGAATAAGTCAAAAATCGCGAAACGGAGAAAATAATAGCGATGAATCTATTGTGCATGAAGGAACAAGGCAAATGAGAATCTAATAAATTTGGTAGCGTCACAAAATCACAAGAAGACATACCGGGTGTCCCAAAAGTCCTTTCCTGATAAGTTTTTTGAATATCTCCGCCAGATGTCGACCAAACGATCTGAAATTTTTGCCAGTGATAGAGACATATTCAAAGTTTATATCCATAAAGACATACCTAGAGAGACCCTTTGTTAAGTATCACTATTGACCTCAACAAGAAAAATTTCACTTTTTCACAGATGGGAAAAAAAACAATATACTTAACAAAGGGTTTCTCTAGGCATGTCTTTATGAATATAAAGCTTGATCATCTCTCTAACATTGATAAAAAAATCAGCTCGTTTGCTTGAGCCGTAATGGAGGTATTCAATTTTTATTTTGGCAAATTGACTTTTGGGCCACCCTGTTTATAGCTCAAAAGTCACCCATCCGAAAAAAAATTGAATATCTCCCTTACGACTCGAGCAAAGAAGCTGATTTTTTTACTGGTGATAGAGGCATGTATAAGCTTTATATCCATAAAGACATGTCTAGGAAGACGCTTTGTTAAGTATTACTACTGACCTCAACAAGAAAAATTTCACTTTTTCACAGATAGGAAAAACTCTAGTATACTTAATAAAGAATCTCTCTAGGCATGTCTTTATGAATATAAAGCTTGATTATCTCTCTATCATTGATAAAAAAATCAGCTCGTTAGCTCTAGCCGTAGCAGAGATATTCAATTGTTTTCGGTAAAGTGACATTTTCTTCTAACTGTGAAAAAGTAAATTTTTCTTGTTGAGGTCAATAGTGATACTTAACAAAGGGTCTCTCTAGGCATGTCTTTATGGATATAAACTTTGAATATGCCTCTATCACTGGTAAAAATTTCAGATCGTTTGGTCGACATCTGGCGGAGATATTCAAAAAACTTATCAGGAAAGGACTTTTGGGACACCCGGTATTTGCTTATCAGCTCGGTTTCCAGATCATATATCATCCAAGGAAAAATACACCAATTTATATTTTTTAAAAGTTCTCTTGGTTTCAGCAATCTCTAATTGTCACATAGATCAAACTTGAGATGTTACTGATTATTATCAGCAAGTGATAGTTTAGAAAAAGAGGAAGCATGAACTATGACCTTGTACTTGATCGACGGCGGCGGCGAAAAATCGGCGATTAGCACCTCTACCTATAGGTTCTCATTATGTTTATATGGACAAGATTATTTCGATGAGTTTCCATTGTTTGCCTATGTGTGTTGTAGAAGAACATGGAACCAGTCTTTTTGACGACTACTAATTAGCAGAGAATTCATTTATGAAGGACTGTCTTGATCAAGGAGAAACGGCAGACTTGAAGTACATTAAAGAACTTTAAAATTATATGAGAGTACTTTGAAAAACTGAAATTACAAAAGAGAACTTTAAAATTACAGAAAAGTACTTTAAAGTAGCTCGAAGTGCGTTTAAGTAGTGTAAATTACCTTTAAGTACAAAGTCTGCCGTTTACCCCTTGGTCTTGATTCTGACGAAATTACTGGATTTGATGCACTGAGAAAAGATTTGGATGTGATTCTTGATAAAAAAAATAAAATAAAACTTTTGTTGACTTTTTCGAATTAAGAAGCATCAATAATTACAACGAACGAAAAAGTTGAGGATACGTGGTTGATCTTTGATTATTTATTAGTCATTGAAGATTTTTATGCATAATTTTTTATAAAATCAAAATTTTTAAAAAGCATGTCAAATCTTATCATTATTGATTATTTTCGAAGTATGTTAATTTTTGCTCGCATTATCAACAATCCTTGAAAAAAAAAATGTGATTAATCATCTTGTAAAAATAAAATTGAATCTATATAAAATCTCTTGCTCAAATACAAGTCAAGGTAAAACAGCTGATAACTGACATAAAAATCTCATCTTATTACTTGAGTGATAGTGACTATGACAAAGCATTTATTGCTATCGTTGTTCTTCTAAGATAAAGGCTGAAACTTTCGGTACATGATGAAAAAAAACTTTTCAACTTGTATTTATTACAATACATCCATAAAAGTATTTTCCACTTTGTTATTATTTGATTAAAAGAATGTTGTTTGCTATTTAAAACGAGTAGACATTAAAAATAATCTCATGTTGATTCAAATAATTATGCCTTCGTATTGTTGTTTGACCTCTCATATTTAAGTTGACTTTCACATGTCATATAAAGTCAGTAAAAAACTATTTGTAAATGCCTGGAATGTATTTAAATTAAGTTTCTGTAAGTAATATTACTTTAAAAAGAAATTGACATAGAACTATAAATTACTTGTTTATTTTCAATAATTGAAAAAAATTCACAACTAAAAAAAAAAAATCAGTTTTCATCAGATAAAATCAATTGAAATTTATTTTTTGATTTCTTTTCTTCTGAAAGATAAAAAGAACTTCACAATACGAAAAAAGAAAATGGAAATATTATGCATTGAAAAAAGAACAGAAAAATAAAATGTTCATTCATGTTGATTGTTGCCAAAACTCACAAACGAAATAAAAAAAGAAAAACAAAGGTTAATAAAAAAGACAAAAGAAAATGTAATAAAAACTAGTTTTTTTTTAAGTTAATGATTATGTTTGACGAATTAAACGATTTTGTTGTAGAAAATTCATATTATTCTGTTTTTGATAATAATAATTATGATCATATGAATGAAGACGCATACCACGTGGTTGCATTATTAATGGTTCTTGTCGTGTACGTTTTGTATTAGCTGTTGTTTTAGGTGGTTGAACCATTGATGTTATAACTGTTGTTGTTTGTATTTCTGTTGATGATTCTGATTCATCATATTTAGAAGTTCCATTACCACTAACTGAAGGTGCATTCAATTGTCGACTCGAATTTGAAACAATTGTCTATAATTATAAAATGATAAATTAATTTAAAAATAAAAGAATAAGAATTAAATATTTATACAATTAATGGAAAATTTTCTGATTCTTGTCGATGTTGTTGAACAGTATCTGATGATGTTAATTGTGACGTAGCAGATGTTCCATATGCATATATTG
This sequence comes from Rotaria sp. Silwood1, assembly GCA_905250075.1. Lineage (NCBI taxonomy): Eukaryota > Metazoa > Rotifera > Eurotatoria > Philodinida > Philodinidae > Rotaria > Rotaria sp. Silwood1. Next base: position 186,862 of record CAJNOP010000094.1, on the reverse strand, counting down.
AAGAAGGTGGCATTATTTGTGTTTGACAATCCGATGATCGAGTTGGTTTCCACCATCGTGTTGCTGTATCTTGTAAATGTTGTTGAACACGTTGTTTAGCACTATTTGTCGTTGATGAACTCATATCTGTTGATGTTTCATTATCACTTATTTTCACTTGTGTTTGAAGAACATGTAAAATTTTTGTTAAATTAGTCAACGTTATATATTGATGGTTAGGATCTGATAGTGATGGTTGTTGTTGTTGTTGTTGTTGTTGTTTAGCATTAGCTGTATTTGGTCGTCGAATTGTTTGTGTTGGTGGTAAATGTGTTGGTTCATGTTGTTTTGAACGTGCTTGTTGACGTGGTTGGGGACGTGTTGCTGTTGGAAGAATAACTGGACATATAACAGATTGTTGAATAGGTTGAAGAAGTGTTGCTGTTATATGCTGTTGTTGTTGTTGTTGTTGTTTGAATCTTGGATTAAGTTGTGAAAAACGTTGTCGATGAATTTCCATTACTGATGTTAATTTACTTGGCCAAGCCGATAAGTGTGTTTTAATTTTTTCACTACAACGAATACGACTATTTTGTTCTATTGTTGGTTGAAATCCTGTTGATTCGGAATTAAAGAATGGTGAAAGAATGGATGGTTTTTTATTTTTCACCAATGATGAAGAAATACAAGGAGGAGAAGAAGGAGAAAAAGAAGAATTTGAATTTGTCGCAGTAGAAGATGAAGGAAAAAAATGTTGAACAAGCATTGTGACAATAATTTTTGTTGCTGTTTGTGATTCTTACTGCAGTCGTCAATCTAAATCGAGTGTCATTGTTTAGACAGTAGTGTTGCTACTACTGCTGCCGGCACTTGAAAAAAAAAAGAAAATAGAAAAAAAACTCAAAGAAAAGAAAAAGAACAACATTGTTGATTATCGAATTATCGTGCACATACCTGTACAAATTTCATCTATTTTCAATGTATATTCTATTATTAATGCTTATTATTTTTTTAAAAATAAAAAGAGCAATAAATAAAAACAAGTACTACGTCGGATATTTTTCTTGTTTTTCTTAATTTTAGTCTAGAAAAAACAAATATTTTTTTGATATGTTCAGATAAAACTTTGATTTTACTTTTCTATGGGCAATATTGAATAAGAAAATAAGAATATTTTATTGTTTTAAGTTTTAATTAGAAATCAAGAATACAATAACCGATAGGTTTTTTTTTTTGGTTGATGATTTCGACTAAAATGACAAATGGTGTGTTTATCTTTCTTAAATGATTCATGAGAGTCCACTTAGAAAGTCAATGTGTCGTACAACAATATGTTTTAATCTTCTTTCTTTTTGCTATTTAAAGAAGTCGATTTCTATTTTAGTCACACTAGTTGACGTAACTTGAAAGATTTATGCTTTTCTTTATTCGAATATTTGGACTTTATCTTCAAAAAGAAAACATTTTGACATAATTTCTCTTTTGAAATAAAACATTGTATTTAGTTTTAAAAGAAATTCAATCAAACATTCTCATTTAATAATAAAACTGATGTAATAAAGGGCTCTTTGTTTGAGTGTGTAAGTATAGCATTCATTGTCAATGGAAGACCACTTCTGAATTGGTGATGAATAATTTTTATAAAACAAGGTTATGGCCTTCGATTTTGAATGTGAAGGTTAATTTCTTGAACAGTTTACTAAGAGTCTCTTATATGACAATAAAATTCTTAACGATAAACTTGTGATCAAAATCAAAAAAGAATAAACTAATAAAATAAAACTTTTTTCAATGCAAAATGAAAATAGAATAGAATTTAGTAAAAATAAGCGATTCATAAGGTTCATTGTTGAAATTTAAATATCTAAAATAAATACCTGTCGTGCGCCTATTGTTATTCGAATTGAATGATTTTTTACACTAGTAAAAATGACTTTTTTCGAATGATGTGATGGTTATTGATTTGTATTGAATAAATTAAAAAATATGAGCTACACTTTCTTCCTATTTTTCTTTTCTTCTTTTTTTTTTTTTTTCTTTTCTAATTAGCATTAAAGCACAAATAATGCCTCCAGCTACTTGATGGTTTATGGATATTCAAGTTGCGAACCATGTTTCATGGAGGCAATAATCAATCATCATAATAACGCATAAGTTTCTTTTCATCACCTTTTTTTTCTTTTAATAAAAAAAAGAAATAGAATTTTGATTGACACTTGATTTCTTTTTTTATTCATAATAAATTAACAATCATAACAACAAAAAAAACAAATCAAAATTTACTGAGCAAGTATCGCTTGTGCACGAAAACCACGTCCAGCAGTATTTTGATCTGATCGAAAAACAATCATTATATAATTTTTTGAACTAACAAATTGTAAATTATTAGAATTAGCACCTGTTCCACAATAAGTTGGACCTGGTTGTCCTTTAATAAAAAGTAAAAAAAAAAAAAAAACAACAAAAATTAATAAAAAAAGAAACATAATAAATAGATAAATAAATATACCAAGATGATAATAACGTATTTCAACAGAATCAGCACAACTATTTCTGTTATATGTCGGTATATTGAAATCTGTAAATTGAAGTATAACTCGATAAGTTTGTGGTGCTCGAATGTAATAATAACATTGAGCATTTGTTGGATATAAATTTGGATAATTTGGTGATGTTATTGATGCAATTGTATTCGTTGTTGTCAAATCAATAACACGACTACAACCTATGATTTTCAAAGAAAAACAATATTTTTTTTTTTTTATCGAAAATAAATACGAAATTGCTCACACACACACACACCTGGGTTTATTTGTCGTCGTTTTCGACGACGTTGATTATTCATTTTCTTTGATACTATGAATAAAAAGTAAAATCATTTTAAAGTTTCTTTTGAAATACATACCACATCCTCCATTGATAATACTTATATCGTCAATTGCAATATAATTATTTTCAGACGTTACTGATTCATATGTGAAAATAAGTTTATATTCATAAATATTTGAAATTGTTCGTTGGATTTGTTTCCAGTTTTTGTCTGTAAAATTAAAATAATTGATGGTTATGAATATGTAAAAGAAATTAGTAGCCAATTCGAATTTTTTCAAAAACGATTCATCTCATTGATTGAGTCATGCAGTGAGCCGGATGCAGCTTGGCGGGCCCTATAGAATGATTTATGTTTCATTCGAGTGAAAAGAAAATTTTATTGATCAGATTTTTTGAAGTATTATTAACTGCTATTTTATATGAATAATATATTTATCGATATATAAAAGCTTTGTAGCTGTATACGAGACTAATAAGAATTTTTTGAGAACAAAAGATTTTGTGATACAATCTTTTCTTTGTCAGTTGGCATCAAGACGTCCTACATGCTGAGAAAACATAACTGATGCTATACAATTTTCAGAAACACGTTGCAATCATATATATGTTTGTAACTCTTATTAAACTTCAAACTGCAAATTATGAGAAAATTTCAAAGATGTAGGTATGAGCCTTCTTTTCGCCTACATCCTACACGTAACAATGACGAAAGATAACAACGAATTTCTGATTAAATTTTCCAGAAACCTCGGTCACTGAAATTTTATTTTTACTCGAATGCAATATATATCATTCGATAGAGCTGGTCAAGTTGTGTCTAACTTACAGCATATTTTATCAGAAAATATACCCAAATATTGGACACCGTTCGATTTCATATGATGGTTATGAGTAGGCTTCGGTGAGATTAAGATGAGTTTAACAAGATTCTGACACATGGTTCATTGATAAAAAGTTATGTACGTTCTAATGAATTTGTTATTGAGAACAAAACATTACCGAACAATCTAAATCGTATAGTTTCTTTCTCAATATATTCGATTTTGAAGGAGATCCGATCATCGTGTCCTCATATAGTAAATCGCTGTTTTTTTTTAGAAATTGAGTATCTCTAGAAAGACATATTTGTTTTCATTGAAATTTTCATGACAATCAATGACTATCAAACACGTCTATAGATCAAGTTCAAGTCGAAATTTTTTGTTTTGAGTTTTCTGATACTGCCTTTCACTTCATGAAAAGTTCATCAAAGCGTCCATGATTCTTTGTCAGTAGGCCATGTGCCCATATCTAGTTAGATTTGTCTTAATCTCACCAAGACTTTCTCGTAGTCATAAGATGACGTTGAACGACGCCAGGTGAAACAATCAATCAAGTTCATTACTTTTAAAAAACTCGATTCGATTGCTGATTTACATTCTATATTATATATTTACCTTGATCTTTCCAATTAAATGTAAATGAATCTTCGTTTTGATAATTATCTGTTTTGTTATAAGCTATAGTAACTCTACCAGTACCTTCTTCATACATGAAATACCAAAATTGTAAACAGTGATTATTGTCATCAGATGATTGCAAATGGGTAAATGGACCTAATTGCAGTTTTTGTGAATCATTCAATCGATTTGTAGTTCCAGTAATAACAAGATATTTTCCATCTATTGAAATAAAGAAGAAAAAAAAATAGAAGATAAAAAATTTCTATATTACCTCCAAGTGTATGATCATTAATAGGTCGAATTTGATCTGCTTGTATTCCTTCTTGTATTTGCCAATTACTATTAATTCTTATTGGACATAATTCATCAGCAAGATCAAATGTACAACTCATAATAATATCAGCTTCTAATGAAAACAAAAAAAAGATTCAAAAATATTTCGAAAAAAAAAAATACTTTTTTTTTATTCATACGTTTGCATCCAGGATTTCGACATGATTCAATTTCGAAGGATTTACCTCGTAAAAATGAACATGGCTCCGTACTACCGTCGATAACTGTACTCGAACATATACGTGTACGAACACGAACACCACTACCACAAGATTCACTGCAATTAGACCAATCACTCCATTCAAGCCATCGAACACCATTATTCGCTGAGAAGAAAAAAAAAAAAGACATTGTAAATAAAATCGAATAAAAAAAAATGTAGATTTACTTAAAGTTTCACTTGTCGTTGTTTTTGACAATGTTATTGACATTGCTTGAGATTTTTCTTTTTCTATTGAATTAAAATGTAAATTATTCTCTTGAGAATGCCAAGGTGTTGCTTTAATAAAAAACAAAACGGCGTATGTTATTAAATTATTTTTTTATTATTTTAAATAAATAACATTAACTATACTTAAATATCCTTGCAATAAATTACATTGTTCACCATAAAAACCATCTGGACATATACATTGACAATATTGATTAAAATAACCTTCATTTTCACATATAGGCTTTGTTTTACAATTATCACCACAATGATAACCTAAATTTGCTAGTTTAATATCAAGATATGATAATGCTATACGTTGACCCATGAGAAAAGTACGTCGACTATCACGAGCTCCCATACCATCCTTAAATTTATTACTATCGAAATAAATTTTCAAATAAAATAAAATTATTTACTGTAGGATAATAATGCATTATAGAACCAAGATCATAAGGTTGACCATAATAATCATAGATTGGACTTAATTTTATTTCATATTGTGATGCTTCACTTTTTGACATTAAATGAAAATCTATATTTATTTCTAGATCACGATCTGCACGAGCCATCTCATGATAAAAACCTATAACATGTCCTAATTCATGTATAGCTGAACCAATTGGACAATATACAGGCAAATAAAGAGAATAAGATGAAAAATAACCATTTGAAACTGGTTGATAACCAACAAATGTTGCACATCTATAAAGAAATATAATTAAAAGTAATTGAAATTATAATTAATCAACAAACCCAGATCCAGTATCTTCAATGGTAATTTTTGCACCTATATTCCAATGACGTGATGGATTATAAGGTTCAAAACGAATACATGTATGTTCATGCCAATGTTGAATAGCATTTAATACATTCTGTTGCACACGATAATCTATTTAAAAAAAAAAGAATCAATAACTTTTTTTTTTATTATTTCAAACAACTTACCGATTCCTGACATAAATTCATAAGGTACAATACCGTGTGGCCATCGATTACTAAGACCAAACTGATTTATTTCAGGAAGTATTTTTCGTTTGAACCTATTTATTGAAATAAAGTTTAAAGAGAATGAAAAAAAAACAAAGATTTCATTCGAATATAAACATAATGATCTTTAATAAATCTACCGTTTCGAACGAGTAAATTGGAATTCATCAATCGGAAAAAGAATATCACCATAAATAATATATTTTGGCTTATTTTGGTTTTTTTTATCTGATTGTACTTCAGATATTTGAACTTGATCAGCAGGTTTTGGTTGAATAATCTTTAAAAAATAAAATAAAAGAAAAAATCAATTCATGAAAAAAAAAAAAAATCAAACAAATAACTTACAGGTTTTGATATGATACGACCCTTTTGAATAACATTATGGCCAAATTTTGGAACTGCTTTTCTCTTTATATTCAAATTTTGTGCTTGATCTTCACATTGAATAAATATCAGACATATTAGCAAAATTAAATCTTGATAAAGTAATTTCATTTTTGTAGTTTCGATGAAAAATACACAAAGATAAATGAAATATCAAATTGGTTACCCTGAGTATAAACTAATGTGTCAGATGATAAAAAAAATAAGCCGAAGTTAATAATCAACACAATGATATTCAACCTGTTTAAATTGATTGTTGACTATTATTTATAAGAGAAAATGTACTGACAAAACAAGGGCAAATATCATAATAGTATAGTATGATTCAAGGATGTTAAAAGCTGATGTAATGGCATTGTTCTTCTTGTTGTATACAATTCTCAAAAGTACTCAATTTGAAAGTTGAATTCAATTATTGAATGATGGTTCATATATTCAATGTTGCTTTTCATGTATGTTACAATTTCGTAACACTTATAATAAGAGAAATGACCTGTGTCTATGTATGTCTCTGTGTGCTTTCGTGAAATACTTGAGTACTAGAATAATTGAACTCAATTATCAAATACTTGAATTGCAACTTTTTAAGTTTCAAGTATTCAACAATTGAATTAAACTTTCAAATTTGATATGTATGCTACTTCGTCGAGAATGTTGCAAGATTTTTATATACATGAAAAACAACATTAGGTACTTGAACCATAGTTCAATAATTGAATTGCACTTGTATGTTTGACACGATTGTATTATTTATATTATTCTTACTATTGATCGTTCTCTTTCATTAGTATTCATTTATTTGCCCATTGACATATTGATTGCAACAATGAAAAATCCATCATTAGAACTTCTCACGAAGAAAAGAAACAATATTTTATTATACAAAATTTCGAATATACAAAGCAGCCATCATTCCATAATATGTTGGAGAAGAAGAAATGAAATTTGTTAATAACCAATAAGAAGATGGATCAATTGATTTTGATGAATCATCTATTCGATTTTGAATCAAATCATTTTCCATTATACCTTGCATTGTCAATGATCCAACATAACCACAACTAAGAGCAAATTTTTCTATATTTCCAGCTTCATTAATTAATAAATTTTCATCTAAATAATATAAATCATTTTCAGAATTTGAACGTTTTCCTTTTATCCAATCATGAATAATTTCATCAAATAATTTTGAATATTCAGTACCACATTGTGGAAATCTTGAAACACACGATGAATCAGGTTGATAAATTATTGGCAATTGTGAAGACCATGCATGTGTATGAGCTTGATCACCACTTATAACAAGAAGAATACGTTGTGATGATTTATTACACCATGATCGAATTAATCGACCAAATTTTACAAGATAAGATCGTTGTTCTTCAATAAATGATTTTCGTTCTTCAACTAACAAAAAAAGAAATTCTTTTTTTTTATTGTAAAAATAAATAATATTTTTCTACTTGTTGTTCCTTTTATTGGTTGTGCAATAATAATTACTTTAGGTTTAGATTCAACTGAAATATGTTTAAGTGTAGAATTATTTGTTTTTGTTTTTAATGCTATTTGATATAAAGCAAAATATAATGGTACAACTTCACCCCATCTCAATGGAACACTTAAACCAGAAAAAGCTAACATTCCTTCTACTCTTGGTAAACTTTGTTTTAGATATAAATACAAATCTTGACATGTTTCACCATCTAAACTAACATCAACACTATAATCATTCCAATTATTATTCCATTCAGCATTTCCACTTGCTCGACTATTTGCTATAGCTGGTTGATAAATATTAATAGCTTGATGAAGATTTAGTCCATGAGGAGTTAAAAGAATAATAAGATCAGGATTTAATTCAGCTATTTTTTCACTTATATTCATACAACATAAATGAAGAGCTTTAACACCATCAGGAAGATCTTCTCGATTCGGATCTAAAAGCATTGCACCATGAGGAAGATAGGCAACTCCTATCAAACCAGACGAAGATGATTTTGCCATATTCTATCAAATTATAAATTTGTATCAAAAGAAAAACTAATAATTTCTGATGATATACAATATCGTCAAACTTGACAATGTTCAATTATGTGTCTGTTCCAAGGATGTTCAATTGTAACTGTACTCCTTTAAAAAAAAAAGATTTCCTTGTGAGAGTTGATTACCAAAATTTATTTTATTTACTTATGAATCTATTTAGATTTGATTTGCTAGTTTTATAACGCTTAAAATATGGTTACTGTCGCTATCTTGATAAAAAAATAATCTACAAACAGATGTCATTCATTTACATATTTTGCAATCATCTATATTTTAGTTCTCAGATCGTATATAAAATAGAAAAAAATCTCAGTATTGGTTTTTCACTGTCAAAATAAAAGAACGTCGTTAACTAGTATTTTTTAGACTTTACTTCATTTCATTTATGTAATATTCTATTGTATTCAAATAAGCAGAGTTAAAAAGGAGAATAAGACAACATACATGGGATACTGATTGTTATAGTTGGGGCTCTTCTCAGTTGCTGACTTTATCATTGTTGGAATGGCGATAAAGTAATGAGAACAGAAGATATGATACGCGATGCATTATTACATAAAACTAATCAATTTCATCAAAAATGTTTCGTGTTTCATTATTAAATGTTCTGTTCTATAGTGTTTGTAAGTCTTTTCTGAATGTATTATTGTAGACTAGAGTTCGAAGAAATTTAAGAAAATCGGTTCTAGGTTTTTTGAAATCGTCGAACACAACTGTACACAAACGTGCAGTGAATCTTCTTGTTTCATTGGAAATAGAAGATTTATTGATACAAATGAACATCGGGGTACTTTTTTAATCGTAACTCGAAATTTTCTATTTAGTGCTTTTCTCTGAAAATTCGCAAGGAACCTAAAAAGCAAGAAGATCCACATAAGATGTCAAACAATAAATTTAAGTATTCTTATTTGTTTAAAATTTATTATCAATTTACATTATATGAAGCTTTTTCATCTGTTTTTTTTTTTTCTTTCATGTGAACATATCATTGACAATCAATTACTGAAGTTAATATGATGAAAAAGAAAAAAAGAATTGATTCGTTTAATTGAAATAGATAATTTTATTTCATAGAAAAATTCTTTGATTAAAGCTTATTTAGAATACATTTAAATTAATAAGCTTTTCTTCATAAGTAGAAGATCGAATTCATTTTCTAAGACATAACATATTCTGGGTATTCATAGTGAATTATCATGCCTTTCTCAGCTCGTCTTTGCAATCCAGTCAGTTGAGTTTCTCTTTTTTTTTTGTACTTTTTTTAAAATAAGTGTAATAATATTTTAGTGTTTACTGCCTGCTGATTCATCCATTCTATCGTATGTTCCACCACGATCATCTTCATCTATAAAATCAATTCTTCGTCGGCAATTTATGAAAAAACATTCTATTGGTGTTCAAAATCGTTCTCATGAGACTCATCAAGAAAACTCATCTACTCGTAAATTTCCATGTATAAAAAGGTAAGTTACTTTTCTTCGTAGATTTTCTTAACACTTTAATGTTTGTGAATATAGATCAAATATGGTTCACAAGATTAAATTAAATAATAAATCTCAATCAATATCTAAAACAACTAATAATTATGATATGACTATATTTCATGATGACGAACTTAATAATACTGGATTGACTATGATTCGTCGTCGTAAAAAAAAAATTCCATCTTGGGCTCAGAGTAAAATTAATAATTCTCATTTTATTTTAAAATAATATATGATTTTATTTATGTAGAAGATCAACTTCAACTAGCAATTATAAATCAAGTTTATTTTCATGACAAAAATCCTGATGATATATTTGGCAATGTTTGTATAGAACATGTGTTTGAAATGATTAATTCAATGAATATTAAAAATCAAGAATCAAAATCAATGATTGTTTCACGTCATGTTGTGTAAGATTTTACCTTTTTGTTTGTTTGTTTTATTTTATTTTAAATAAAAAGTAGCCATAAGAGTTTCATTTTGTTATTAATCAAAAGTCACAAGTTTTGATTCAGAATCTGTCAATAATGATCGAGAATTATGTACCGCTTCTCGATGTATGCTTAGCATTGTTCTTGAGACTAACGAAGTGATCTTTGAAATGCTCAAAAAATCGTTTGAACGGAGAATTTTTCCTTAGATTTAAGTACTTCCACTATTGTTACTCGAAAGTAAATATTTTAACCTTCATAACTATATCAGCCTGTCAATGAGAAGCTACCCAATAAAGTGCACTATTCAAGTCTGTCTACAGGCATCATCAATTGTTGTTTCTCTTGGAACCTAATTTTTGGAAAATTGAGTTTGTGACCAAGAACATTTTGCATAGGAAGTAGTTCTTAGCAAAGTGCTAACAGTTTCACTTAGGTAAAATTCACAGTTTCTTTTAATCTAAATTTTTGTAAAGAAGTGTCTGCTCGACAACACGATCGACTCGAATAATTTCTGGCATCTTCGACAAGAAACTTATAAGAGTTGGGAAATATTTTGGTTTACAATTCAATCTAATTTTTTTTAAACTTCTAAATAAAAGTCCTATGTTAGTCTCGAAAAAGATTCGATACAATAGTTCTAAGCCCAGATTCATAGAGGGAACAAAACTCTGCTTCATTATTCATAGTTTTTAGTTTGTCGGATATACTGTTAAGAAAATTAAAATGAGAAACTATTTTCATCAGAAATTTCGATTCACACTTTTCGATCCAGCTCACTTTCTAAGTCCTTACAAGATTCAAAAACTTTCGGTTCATCCATTAAAATGAAACATGATATACATGTCTATAGTTCACCAGAGTCCAGCGGAACAAATTTGTTTTCAAATTTCGCATCTTGTTTCGAGAATTTTTCAATAGCTCTTTATTCTGTTTCGTCCACGAGACGAGACAAACGAAACTTATTAGGATTCGGGACTAATCCGCAAGATTCTGCTTCACAATGAACTTTGTATAATTTTAAAGTAGACAAAAGTTTTCATTTTTATCATGACTGAATGAAATAATATAAATTCTACTTTTTCTATTTTTTTTTTTGTAACGAATATCCATTCATATGTTATCAATTACAAAGATACTTAGTCACTTAAATTTGTCTCTACAATAAATATAATGATTTTTTTTGTTAATCAGAGTGAGGGATTATTATTAAAGAAGCACGTACATATTTCGTTCACCTTTCATCATAGTCGCTGATGGAGAGAGAAACAGAGAAAAATGATAAAAAGAGAGAATTGGTCGTTATTGTTTGGCTTAGTGAACGAAGGCGGGAAGAACACTAATAATCTGTCCATTCGATCATTCATAGAGAGGGAAAGAGAGAAAGAGAGAGAGAGAGAAAGAAAGAAGACATGATAAAAGTAAAAGCACAAAAGACGATGAATACTGTCACAATATGTCCTTCCTCTTTTGAATGAGAATCATAAGCGAGTATATCTCATCTACAGAGAACAAAATTCACCTTTTGCCATCATTGTCAATCGGCTTTCGAACAAAAAGTTCTTATTATACAAGTAATATGATCAAAGTTATACTTCTGATTCTCATACTTTTTGAAGGTAAGAGTTTTTTTTTGAAATCTCTTTTTTTTTCTTATTGGTTCATCAAATATGCTACATTGTTGACTAAACTCTACATAACATGATGTTAATTTATCATTTTTAAACACATTGAGAAAACAATAACAAAAAAGACATCAGAGAAAGAGAGAAATCTATTTGTTATTAATCCTTCGTTATCTTACTTCGAACTTTTTGATCGTAATAAACATACAAACATATGAATACGGATATATGACAATCTGTATTTCAACATTTTTATTTATATTCTCTGCCTTATTGATTCGGTTGATATTGAACAAACGATAATGAGTATTGAACAAGAAAAGATACCCATAATCATAGGAATACATTGGAAACAACATATACATGTGTAGGCGTGGCCGCGACGTATTAAGATCTCATTTTTTTTTCTTCTTTTTTGTTGTACATGTTTTGTTTGTACTTGCTTAACACGCACGTCATCTTGATCGGTGCAGATAACCTTTGCATGAGCAGGGACCAAAAAGAAAAAGGATGACGTTTACTGAATCAGATGCATACAATTGTACATCTTTCTTCTTTGTCATGATCCACATATTAAAAAAAAAAAAAGAAAAAGAAGAAAAGAATCCGACACTTGCACAACGAGGCCAGTGTAACTTCTATGAACTTTACTCATGAATTATAGAATAAGGGACAAAGATAGATTATGTAATTTATGTGTATATGTATATGGTGCTAACACCCGAAAATGTATGTATATATGTCTATGTATTGTTGAATATTCTGACCACGGTCAAATTGTTTGAAAATTGATGTCAAAAATATTTATCTTTGATGTTGTCCACCTCTCTTCATTTTGATTTTCTTTAAATAAAATATTATATTATTTGATGCTTTTGTTTTCAAGTGATTTTTGGTGTCGATTCAGTAAAGCCAATAGTGAAATATGTTGGATGTTTCAAAGATAGTCGTCATCAACGTATATTGAATGGTCTTGTTAAACCTTTGACTTCATCATCGATGACTATTGCTCTATGTATTAAGTATTGTGCTGAACGTGATTTTAATTTTGCCGGATTACAGTTTAGGTATGATATAAGTGTGTAAAGCTTTCTAGCCTTGATGAAAACAAGAAAAGCAAGAAAATAGTCACCCTTTTGTTGTTGTTTTTTATACACTTATAGATCAGAATGTTATTGTGGTAATCATTTACCGACAAACATAAAAAGAGAAGATGAAAATGTTGATCAATTAAATTGTTGTTCATGGACATGTTCAGGACAACTTAATGAAACATGTGGTGGTGATCTTTGTAATTCAATTTATAATGTTAATATTACTGCACGAAAAAATTCCAGTGAGTATTTGAGAGATGGTATATTTAAAAAGAGGAGGATTTCCGATGGAAGGGCGATTGCTTCTCTCTGCTAAAATATTTTTCGATTTTTCTTAGCAGAAAATGTTCAAAAATGAGTCAACACGATCTCTAATGAACTTCAAAACATGTTTTATCGTCATAATCGTTCTCTTTCTTTGCCCAAAATCCTAGATCAGCCACTATATTTGAGAAAAAAGATAGATGAAAATTGAAGTTTTCTTTATTTATATTTAGTGCCTGCTATTAGTGCTAACTTGTCAATATTACCATCAGGTTGTCAAAATAATCCATGTGGTTACGGTGGAATATGTATTGCAAATTCATTGACATCTATTCCTGGTGCATATAAATGTCAATGTACACCAGGTCGAATCGGAATTAACTGTGAACATCGTAAGTAGAATATACTAACAAGAGAAGTCACGCAAATGATTAATAACTTTTTGAGTTGAAAGCATGTGTTTTCATGTAGACTCTCAATGGGTTATGAATAATTAGAAAAAAAAATGTGGGTCTATAGTTTATTGCTGTCGACATAATGCATTTTTACGGTACTTTTTAATAGAATATCATGGTTTTCTTCACGAACATCAAGAAATTGATTTTCCAATTTCGATTTGAAACTTGACACAGCAACAAGTCTTAAAGAAAAATAGTTAATTGTGAAAGTTTTAGATATTTTTGTTGTTTCAATCCTAAAATACAACCATAGTAAAAGAGTGAGTGTTACATCGTTCATCTATACCCGTCGATGTGATATTGTTATTTCAGGATAGAAACAGATTAAACGGTCTGATACTATTTGTATTCCTGAGAGGAAACGCTGCATTCATTTATAAACTATTGTAAAAATGCAATGTGTCGTCGTCAATAAGCTATGAGTCTGAATTCTTTTTAGAGTATTTATAATCCATTGAAGTCTACATGATGCACACGCTTCCGGCTCAAAAGCGATTAATAAATTGAGTAACTTTCATCGTAAGGATAATCCAAAGATTGTTATATACTAAATCTTTCAATACCTATTCATTTGAAAATTAGTTTAGAGTTCAAGCTTTTTTTTTTTAATAGTAATTATCATTCACTTTGTTCACTTCTCTTTTTTGTTTTGGACATATATTTTCTAAATTTGATATCGACTTTAAAATTAGTTGATCCATGCCGTTTACCGGATGTTTGTCCACGTGGTAATTGTCTTTCTTTTCCTGAAAATGGTTCATTTGCTTGTCAATGTCGTTCGGATACGTGTTTATCAGAACAAGCAATATGTGATGAATCAAAAATAACAACGTTAACATGTAAATGTCCACCAAATCAATATGGTGAACAATGTGAATTGTCATGTCCATGTCAACATGGTGGTCGCTGTATTATTCAAGATGATAATTCAACTGCATTGTGTCGTTGTGATGAATCACGTTTTTATGGTAATCTATGTGAAAATATATCACCATGTGCATCTCAACCATGTTATATGGGAGGAACTTGTGTAAGAAATGGAACAAAATTTGTATGTAAATGTGCACCAAGTCGTATTGGAAGTCAATGTGAAAGTAATGATCCATGTCAAGTTAATCCATGTATTGGGTATGAGTTTTTTTTCCTCTATTATTTTCTAGTAAGGGTCTGATCAGATGAGAAAATGTACCTAGCATTTCTCTTGTATTGAAAAGAGAAGGAGAAGGATTCTTTTTATATTCTATTAGAAGAAAGATATTCTCTTCTTTCGAAAGATTCTGATCTTCTGATAATGTTGACTACTACAAATCAACATTGTTGTTTTTTATTGGTTTTAATATAAATTAGAATGTTTATATTTTTTTATAGAAATAGTACATGTTACCGTATCAATGATTATACATATAAATGTGTATGTGATCAAGTTCATACAGGAAAAAATTGTCAAGGTTAATATAAATATTTAACAAACAAAAACTTAATATTTATTTTGATTTTTATTTGTTATAGATATTGTACCAACAATAAATCGTTATGGTTTATTTCATAGTGCATGTGTTCGACCAAATGATTGTGATATTTCACTTGGTTTAATTTGTTTTCCTGAACGACGTTGTGCTTGTATGGATGGCTATACATGGACTATAGATAAAGAAAAATTACATACATCAGGTCAATGTGAACCATTAAATACATGTTTACAATCTCCATGTCTTAATCAAGGACAATGTGAACAACGTAATGGTACAAATGATTATATATGTCGTTGTCTACCAGGTTATGCTGGAAAAAATTGTCAAATACAATCACGTGATCGTTCAAATCAATGTTATACAGGTTATTGTTTAAATGGTGGTTCATGTTATCTTAATAATAATGGTCAAATGGAATGTTATTGTTCACCTGGTTATATGGGTCGTTATTGTGATATACCTATAGGTCCATGTTTTTCAAATCCATGTCCACATCCCGATTCAATTTGTTTAAATATACAAGATGGTTATGTTTGTTTATGTAATGATAATCAATTATTAGAACCATATTGTAATATGTCAAAATATTGTCCTGGTTCAATATGTAATGGTCGTGGTATTTGTTATAATACATTAGATGAAAATTCTTATTGTCGTTGTTTGGAACCTTATACAGGTACACGTTGTACATTAATTGATACATGTTCAACGGAACAAATATGTCATCCATCAGCAACATGTATACCTATGGAAACAGGAAGTTATTGTGCATGTCCACCGGATCGAACAGGACCTACATGTCATGAAGGTTAGACATAAAAAAAAAAGAAAAAAAAATGTGTAGTTTGTTTTCTATTTTGCATGATTATATCATACTTTATGAATGTATATGTGTATGTATATAGAATTTTGGCTTGATCCGTGTTTAAGCAGTTTAACAACTTGTCTTCATCATGGTACATGCACGTCATCATCTGCTTTATCATTATCATCTTCTTCTTCTCAATCATATAAATGTGCTTGTACAGAAGCATATACAGGTTCACGTTGTGAAATTGAATTACCTTGTCCATCACAACGTTGTCTTCATAATGGAACATGTCAAAGAAATATTCAGTTTGGTTATTTTGAATGTTTATGCACGTCTGACTATTTGGGATCAAGTTGTGAACGAGGTTCTTTTTCTTTTAGAAAAAAAAAAACTTGTACAAAAGTTTTTTTTTCTTTTTGAATGATTTGTGTTTTTTATTTAGCAATACCAACTACAACTTTACAAAGTCCATGTGCATTATTGCCATGTTTTAATGGTGGTTCATGTTCAGAAATATCAATAGGAGGTTTTGTATGTATTTGTTTACCAAATTTTACGGGTTTACGCTGTGAAGATATAATTACAACAACAACAACAACAACAACAATAATAACAACGACAATAACAACAACTATTGAACTATTATTACGAATACATGATGAATGTAAAAGTAATCCATGTTTAAATGCAGGAAGTTGTAAACCGAATGGTGTTGGTGGATTTGTATGTGAATGTCTTAATGGATTTATTGGAAATCGATGTGAAGCTCGTGGTAGATAAAAATTGTTTTTTTCTTTTTTTTGTTCTATTGAAAAGAAAAAATAAATTTTCTTTTGATTTTAATCTAGTTGATATTGCATCATTGGAAAGTTCATCTTTTTCATTAATTAATGTATGACGTTTTGTTTTTCTTGTTGAAAGAAAAGCGTTATTGCGTTTCTTTTTAGCTTGCTTGGATTATACCAATTTGTCTTCTTCTTCTTGTTGTTATAACAATGTTAATTGGTTTTCTTTGTTGTCGACATTCATCACGGCATAGGTATGATTAGTTTTTCTTGTTTTTGCATTTATTATTTATTTTGAGTCTTTTGTGTTGTTTATTTAATTCATTGTCAATATCTTTTCATAGAGAAAAAAAATCCGAAATCAGGATTTTAAAAACGTGTCTATAGAGGTATTATTATAAAGTAACTAATTTTTTTTTTAAATTTGTCTGTGGAGAATAGAATCATTGATAAAAATTATAAACTAAAAAAAACAAAAACCAATTAATTGGGTTGCTCGGGGTTGAGATAGTGTTTTGTTGGTGATTTTTTTTTTTTTTCTTAGTTATATTTCTCATTTGATTTTTATTTTTGTTTATCTAGAAAAGGAGATCCTGTTTATATGTGTGAACAAGCATCATATCCAACGATGGGTATTACTGGACATACAAAATATCGAGAATATTCAAATCCAGGTTTTGTTATTTCATCGAACATACCGCGAGAATAGATTTTTGTTTTCTTTGTCTCTCTCGCTAATTTTGTTATTTATTGTAAACATTTATTCTTAACTTTTTCTTTTGTCTTTTAAATTCATTCTCTTCTTTGTGTGTTTCTTTTTTTTTTTTTTTTTCTAATGATAAAAATAACAAACAGACAGTATTGAACACATGGACAATGGTAGTGTCAGGGGAACGTTGTTTTTCTTTTTTATAAAATAATTTGAAACAATATTTATTCGAAACAAAAATAAATCAATATGATATAGATAAATAAAAAAAAAGAAGAATCTTCAAAATATCTTATCAGTATTGCAATTATAGAGATGTCTACGAAAATTAGTCGTCAATAAGACTTTCTTAAAAAGAGTCAATGTTCGTCAGAATTATTGAAATCAAGAGAAAGACAAGGAAGCATAGTTCGAGTCTGAATCTTTCATAAATTGTATGATTTTTGTATTTTTGCATCATCTTTTGTGCAAATATTATTTGTGTATTATTAAGCGAGATTTATTGAAAAATTCAATAACTGAAACTTTCTAGTGCTCAAATCGAAATTCATATACCTAGTTTTGTTGGGATATTATCTGGTTTAAACTAATAAGAAGTTGTTTGTTGCATAACAACAAAATCGAGAGAAAAGTACAGTTAATTCAACAATATCTGCCGATTGAAAAAGACATCTCACTCTATCATTATTGTTTGTATTTGTAACAATAATCAACTGATTTTTTTTTTCTTCATTAATTTTCCCTTTTTTATGTTTGTTTTATAATATTTTCATACATATGTTATTAGGCTCCTATCAATCAATTGAACAGAAGCCATCACTTAATTTCAACTTTTCGATTAAAAAAGGTTTTATGCATTCTTTTTGGATCCGTTGGAATTTGCATTCATATGGAATTCATCTCATAATTTGAGATGTTGATTATACATAATTTTACGAGTCACTATAGTTTTTCTCAAATCGTTGAAAAAGTGTTTTTTTTTCTCAAAAGAAAAACAAGAGTTGATTCTGCGTTTTTAGAAAAATCCTGTACAAATGTTGTTTATAAACTTTTATATTTTCTTGAGGGATCGCTACGAAGCATGCAGTTGAACCAAGAGAAAACCATATCAGTTAAAATATATACCTATATCATTAGATTACATAATCAAATCTAACATTTCATGTGAAAAAGACAATATTGACCAAGTTCATTATTATGATTAACTAGTAATGAGAGAACATTTTTGAGACATTATTTATGTAAAGCATGACATTTTCACTGAAAAAGACGAATTGAAATTACGTTTACTAGTATCAATATGCTAAATGGTACTTCAAACTCAAATTCTATTTTTATCACAAAACTGAAAGAGTTGAAAAAATAATATTAATTCTCTTTTTTTTTCTGTCCTAAAAGTCGTGATGACCGGGTAAGTAAGTAGACGTTCACTCTTGTTTTACATGGTGCTTTAAAAAAAACAAAAGAACAACTGATATTTGCTAAAACTAAGATTTTTTTAAATTGTTTACTCAGTTGGACACTTCTGTCTGTTACTATAAAGTCCTCAGTTCTTATTCGTATCGATCAATTTTTGCTTTCATATTATGAAGAAAACTTTAGAGATATATTCTAATGTAATACACAATCGTAGCCTCTAAAAGAAAAATTCTTTTTTTGCAATTGTGTATATTCGATCCACTTTGTTGAGAGATAAAATTTAATCAAAAGAAATCACAAAAGAAATTAGAAATTGTATATTCTAGATCATTACTATACTTGATTTTTATCTATCTTTTTCTAATTTATTTGATAGCTTATCTTAGTTGAGAACTTATGAATCTTTGGATTTATGTACGACGATGACTAAATTTTTTCTTCACATTATCATTTTATGTCGGTTGCATTTAAAAATTTATTCAAATTTCATGCTGTTGACTCCATGCGCTACTTTACCACTGATTTTCTCTATGCCGATCATATGTAGAATGTTATATATTTTGTTAATAATATCTAGAAATGACGATTAAGCTTTCGCTTGAAGCAATCTTCAAATAACTCTTTTTTTAATCTGTAAAATGTTGTGCATAGTTGTTAGCAGCAATGTCAGTGATTACCATCGGCTGACAATGTTGAAATGAGTCAAAATTACGGAAAATTGACTCCATTGGTTGATGTTCTTGAATTTCATTTCGCAGTTGTTTAATCAAAGGAACTTTTTGAGAGATTCATCGTTACATGAAATCCCATCAAATAATAGAAAAAAAGTCAATTTTTCCACTCATAAGCTTGAACTTCATCTCTTTTGGTATTGCAATATATTCTTTTGTTTCATTATTTGAAACGCTTGTGTATCAACGACCTTCATCAATTAGAATGAAAATATCAAAGTGTAGCTTCGCTAGTGAAAATTTTCCAAGTTGAAATATGAGTTCTGTAGTTCGTGATGATATAGGTCGTCTGCACTTTGCCATCTTTGTAAACGGAGTATGACTTAGTTCGATTCTTTAGTTCATTAAAAACCTTATAATCGTCGAGCTTTTCTAAGTATATGAATTTTCGATAAACATTCACCTTTATTAAATTGTAGATGCTTCAACATCGATCACCCCATTAAATAACTGGCTAGTGCGTTAATATGATTTTATTTCAATGAGTTTACGTATGGCTAAATCTGTGAATATGTGTTAAATATCTTCCAGATGAATTGTTCGCATAATATCTGATCTTGTCTTGACAAGCAGATGAAATTCGTATATAATAATGTTAAATATATATATTACATATATAGCATTTACTATTTGACAGAACTAATGTTGATTTATGAAATTCTTCTAGTTTCTGATAAAAGAAAATTTGGTCAGCGTTTTTTGAACATTCGGAAATATATATGTACATTAGATTCGTCACTTGCGATAATCCAATTCTGATTTACGTAACATATTGTGATAATAATGTATAAGTATTGTAATACACCCTCACTACGAAAAATGATATCGTGAAATATTTTGAGCTTTTCGAATGTAGCTGATCAAGAATGCCATGTTTCTTTTACTAGTGTATAAGCATCTTGTTGTATGACGATTCCTATTTCCTTGATTTCTATTTGTTTATCATAAATGCTTTTCGAAAATTGAATAAAACGAAATATAAGCTGAATTTTTTTTCAGAGGTTGATCTTTCATATGGTTTAAAAATAACCTTTCACATATTTTATACTGACATTGATTAAGACAAACACGTCAAACTACTTCTAGGCTTTTGTTATCAATTGTTTTCCATAGAAGAAAACTCATATTTTCATATTGCATAGTCACACAAGCATGAATGCATGGTAACTCTTCGATATTTTTCTCCATTAATTTTATTGTTTTCTAGGCCATCAAAGTATCTAACTTTCTTTATAATTATAAGTTTTGCTTTATCAATTTTTCTAATGAGCATCGAAAATAAATTTTAACTATGCATGTAAATTTTTCTTTTGATCAAATATTGTTCAATATTAAATTGTGACTTTACATCTGCTAATAAATAAAATTTGCTTACATCTTAAAAACAATAGAAAAGATTAGTGATATGTCTGATAGACTTGTTTTTTTCATTACTATTTGATATTAATAATTAACATTATTAATGTCTGGACAAGATCAAAAATATATGCTTCTAGTTTTGATGAGTCATATTACTTCTAGCTGAATATATATGAATTTACTTTATGATCATACCGTTTGATAAGGTCTGCTGTTTAAACTAGTCTAAGTTTACAAATGAAAAATTCACTTAGAAACCATTCAATATTAATGAACTATCACAACATATCTACAAATTATATTATAAGAAAGTGTTTTAAAAATAATTTTCTTTTGTTCTTCTTTAGTTTTATTTTTTATGCAAATATCAACAAAATTTAAATTTCTGTTCACGATAAATTCTTTCTAACTTGACAATCGCTTTTGAATTGGGACTCTATGCATCAGCTACATTCCAATGACATATTAAAAGCTCTAAAATGATGAGATTCCCTAGATCATCCTTACAAACCTATAGCCATTTTGCTAAAGTTTTACTTTATAGCTTGATATATGCAAATGAATCAAAAAACGATATTTTGACCTGAAATATTGCTCATAGAAGAGCTAACGTGTAACTAGAATATCCTGAAAATTTTTTTTCAAAAAATATTCCGTTCACAAGATATTGATTTCAAAAAATTACTCGCATTCTACGAAAGATTGGAGAATCTCATGTTTTTTTTAGAAATTTCATGTCTTGTGAAGAGAACTTTCGTTTGAGCTAAAATTTTCAGAATGTTCTAATTACAAGTTAACATTTTAATAATACGACTCTAACGTTGTATGGAATGCATAGGGATCCTTATCCTATAGAACGTTTTAAATGTCCCATAGAGGTCTAATTTATGCACACAGTCCTAATCAAAAGTGGTTTTCAAGTTGAGAAGGTTCACTCGTTAGTCTTTATTGGATGACTTTCTTATTTCAATTACGTATACTGAAATCGCGCAGTAAAAAGTTGTTTTAAGCATATAATTCGTTGAGAGGTTCGTGATTATATTTCAAGGTTTTACTGAATATATATATTTGTTGAATTAGTGAAAAATAAAAAAGTAATATACTTCATAGGTTCGGAAGTCAATTTATTTCTAATTTTTCTAAACAGGAACTTTTAAAAAATCGAGAAATATAAATATATATATGTCGTTGAGGATCTATTATAATTAGCATTAGTACATATTATAGCAACTAGAACAAAAGTCGAGTAAACAGACACAAACTTATGATTTAAAAATACAATTTAATTCAGATTTATTATGATTTCAAATTGAAACAAGATTTTCGAATATATTTATTATGTTTTAAATCATACTATTTTACCAATTTTTATCACAAAGTCATATTTTTTTTTAATAGGAATCACACGTTCAAAAATAATATGAAAAGAATGAGCATTAAAACCCGACACAGTTGGAATAATCAATAACTGATTCATGTTGAATTCTAAGTAGTATAATAATAAAAGTTATATGCCATCATTTCATGAAATGCTACTTTTGTGTTAATATATATCTTATTCCGTTATAAGCCGTTGAATCATAGCTAATCCTTAGTCGATTGTAAATAGTGCACAAGCAACAATTGTGTATTATTATCAAAACTAACGAAATTATATACGAACACTATTTTTATATTTCTTCAGGGAATGATAATGAAAAATAGTTGAATATGATTTGGCATGATTATTCAATTATAGTGCAAATCAAAGCATTATTATTGACTCATCATCTTGATTAGTTATTGTTCATTGTTCACAAAATTCAATATCTTTTTTGTTTGCATGAGAGAACAATAATTTTTTTTTCATTTGAGTGAATTGAAAGAAAAGCAACGTTAAAAATATGCGCCTTCATTTCATTCTTTTACAGGTTTTTTTTATCTGAAAGTTATGAGTATTAAAACAAATATGAACTGTCACAGAGAAAATCTTATAGGACATGCATGTTTACAATGAAACAGTCATTTTTAATTAAAACGTCAAAAGTTGTTGTTGTTTAATCTAAATTTGAAACAACTGTTTACTTAAATTGCTACAATAACAACAACAATTATGGAGAAATAATTTTCATTTGAAAATTCTTCTTTTTCACTCTCATTGATATCGTCTCTATTATTAGATTCTATATCATGTTCTAGTTCAAAACTAGTTGTGTTGTATTTTAAATGAAATAATTTGATTATTATCAACAAAATTTCAAATGAAGCATTGCTTTTCTCTTATATGTGAATTGTAGATTTGATATAGAACTGAATCACATAACTGAAATACTCATGAAGTGCAATATATGTCAGAACTATACCCAAAAAAAGAGTAATTTAGATAAGTACATCCTTCATGTAACTTGTCAGGATTCTGTAAAGCATGAATTTAAGTATGATGTCAAATTGAAAAAAAATTGCCTGAGACAATGTTTAAACTTCAGAATGATATTCCAAATAGTAGTACAGCGTTATTGATGAAGGACTCTATTTGCGTTTGTAAAATGATAATTTGAATTGATCTTTTTCATTTACTTATGAACATACCAATAATAAATCATATTTTTCCCAAGAGCAGGATTTTATTTCATCTATGCGCTGTTCTTTCTATCACGTGTCAGTCACGTTGATATTTGAACATGATTCTAAAAATAGCTAACGGAAAAAAAAAATCTTATCTAGAGATCAACATTACAATTTTAATTATGTTGAGCATTGCCGCCTCCATTCTACTCACAAAGAATGGAAAAGATCACAAATAGTGTACGTTTTCAGATTACACACCTTCTTCACTCTTACATAGTGTTGTACCAACCAATGGATAAATAGGGTGTGTTACTCTGAAGCAGAACCAAAACACATTGAAAAATTCCAGCATTAAATAGAATCCTTCAGTTTCAGTTAATTTTACATTGTTTATTAACACAATGATAGAATATATGTACTGTCTAGCAGTTAACTAGATGAAAATGAATCTAGTGTTTAAAATTTCATTAAATTGTTGATCTAAAAAGAAAAGCATTCAAAACGTAGTTTGTACTAGAAAAATTTCTGCGATCATTTTAGATATAAATATGAATTCCATTATGTAAGCGATATTCACATGAAATTTCTTGAAACTGTGAAGCAGATTGACTCTCGTCTTATGGTTTGATAAGCTTAACCGCTCTAATCCTAGTTGTACGAACAAATTCTTTCTTTTTTTTTTGAGATTAAACAGTACATAATTTACATCGCCATTCACCGTAAATGATGATCTACGTTACATTGTTCACTCGACTATTTCAACTACTTCATTGCTTTCTATCTAAAAAAAAAAGCTATGCAGCAGTTATGTATTATATTTTATATGAATGTTCAAAGAAAAGATTTCTGTAATTTTGTTTTAAACAACGACATCAAAATAAATTCGATGAGTTTTAAATAATATTTAAAAGATAATTCTGTGTATTGAAGATATGCGATCAAACCAAAATTCATAATGTAGTTTTTATTGAACTTCAAAGAAACATTTTATTGTTCTTTAATTTTCGATTATTAACAACAAAAAACAACATGGCATATACAAATAAACATAAGTGATTGAATTGTTTTTACTTTTCACAAGCATAATTAAATAAGATTTTCTTTTAGTATTATAAAATTTAAACAAAGATCGATTAGAAATGAAAAAAAAAAAGAAAATAATTCGATCGTGTAATTTTTATACATGAAAAATAAATGTTCGAATAGAGAAATAGAGATTAAACCGAATGAAAAAAAAAGAGATTCAAGCAACAACAAAAATAATAACCAAATAATACATTTACAATAAACAATATCGGTCTTGTTTTTTTTTTTCGAAAAAATACTTTCACCATCGTTATTATCCACCCTGTTTTTGTTATTATCTTATTCACGTTTACCAAATAACATGAGAATATACATAAAGATATAAACAATATCAAGATAGAGCATAATCGATGCAAATACATGATCTTCGGGACTTATCTCATGACGTTTTCCACCTAAAAAAGAAAATGAAACCAATCAACTATTATCTGTTTATGTTACTGAATTCAAACTTACCCAAAATCAATTGAGTATCAACAGCCAAAAACTAATGTAAACAAAAAAAGAAACAAATCAAATTTTATTTTTTTTTTCATAAAACAAATCTTTCACGTACAATCGAAAAAGCTACAGCTCCAAGAGCAGCATAAACTGTATACAAAATCTAGAAAAAAAAATATTTCAATGAATATTTCTCATTTCTGAAGCTTGTTTTTTTACTACTTACTCTTGAATAAGTAAAAATACAAGCAAAACCAAAACCCACCAATGCCAATGAAATAACAAATAAAACTCCCACACATGATGTAAAGTCAAATTTCGTTTGAAATGAAAATATTGTTACACCAAAACAAACAAAAGATGTTAGACCAACAGCAATAAATACAGATTCAATTTTAAAATATGCTGAAATCATACTCATCTAAATTTAAATAGAAAACAATAACGAGCTTATTTCTTTCGAGACTCATATTCTATAATTATACCATGTAACTCATTGAAAGTGTCTAAGATAAACAAAAATAAATAAATTATTTGATTAAAATGAAACTTATTGTTTTCTAATTACCAAAATACTAAGTAAAATAAGATTAAGTGGATATCGACGTCCAAGACGTTTGCAACAAGCTAATGCAATATATGTTGCAAAAAATACACCATAAGAAGTCCAATATGCCCATTGACCCCTTGGTGATCGTATATAGTTGCGAATTGCAGGTCTAAAGAATAAAATACATTTGTCTTCTTTGACATGTGATAATAAAAAAAATATAAAATAAAAGGAATATTTTAAGTTAAAGAGAAATTTTAGTCTCTTACGAAATTTGAATAATTATCACTGTTTTTTTCAATCAACATAAAAGATTTCGACCTATACGTGTTTTACCTAGAGTGCGGAGCGAAATGGAGGCATCTATTCCAAGAGCGATCATTCTGACCGCCGGAGCTTGTATATTAATTGCATTAGTTTTCGTAGCCCAGGCCGACGAGAACTTCACCGGTTTTCCTAAGCTCGTAAAACGGTGAAAATAGTATGAAAAATGCTGAGCGCTGGCTAACAAAGAAAGTTGGTGACAGATTAGGGCGAAATATAGTCAAAGCTAATGTAGTAATATGCCGTTGTATAGCTGTTTCGGATCGTTTAGGATGCTGTTCCTAACAGTCGAAGTCATCGTCTTGGACAGTAATTCGTCATCATTTCTCTTATTATTTTCACCATTTTACTAGCTTATGAAAAACGGCGACGTAAACACACCGTTTTATATCGCTTATGACTGTTCACTTTGACTTGCGCTCCAAAGATCAGATTGACTTCTCTGAAGTTCGTGGCAATTGTACGATGCACGATGTATGAATATTGGGAAGAACTAGTGTTCACTTTCCCGAAGTTTTAAATCGTTTCTCCAGTAGATCGAATTCGAACAGAAGACTCATTGGTATGTTAAAATCGACTGATTCGAGATTAATTTTTAATCTACATCCATTGAAATTTATTTTTCTTAAAACTAATTATCGATATATTATTAATTTAGACTGATTTATTTAAATTAATATATTATAACATACGTAAAATGAAATATTGCAATGATACCAAATGTAAACAATAATTGAACCATAAGAATGGCATAGACCTAATACAAAAGTCAATGTTTTTTTTGTTTTCTTTTCTTATTTAAATCATCATCTAACAAACCTTCCGAATAAAACCATGCCGTATTCGTTTAGTTTCAATGCCACTAAATTTACCCCATCCACCGCTTGATTGCGCAGTTACTGTATCATATAAATAATCAAAATTACATTAGATAAGATCAATATAAAAATTTTCTTATATACAAAGTGATTTAGATATTAATATTCGCAAGTATTATATGCATTGCTTGTGTATTAGAAACACAAAATTTAGAATAGATAGTCTAATCAAATTTTGCGAAAAAATACAATAAAATAGTTTTTCTTGTCTAAAGAAAAATAAAAAGGAATAATTCAAACGTTTTGTATTTTTCTAATTAAAATTTATTGAAATAAATAAATAGAGTTAAATCTTTTGTTTTCTCAAATCAAATCAATTTTATTATATATGAATATTAGTTTAAAGATCTTTTCACACATTGTATTCAATTTCGAACAAATAATTCTATGTTCAAATTCAATTAGAATAAGTCGATAAAAAAGAACCTATCTCTACTATGTATTACGTCGTAAAATAAGTGCTCTATGATTACTTCTAAAGTCTGACGTATGTAAAAAAAGAACCAGACAGTTAAAACATTATAACAATATAACATTAGTGAAATTAGTATTTGAATCAACCAGACAGAAAAAACGACTTTTATAAAAAAGAAAAAAAACACTAATATCAAATATTAAAAATTGTCAGTTGACACAAAACGTATTTATAATAACTCAAATTTCATTGTTATATATGGATCTTTTAAAGAATAAAAAAAAGGAAAAATCACGTTTTCTAAATAAAAAAAAAATATTGCTGATTAATTTTCTTTGGAGAGAAGCAGATCTACAAAACCTAACTTTGAAAATATTCATTGCTATTACAATCAAAATATAATCTAATTTTTTCAACGAAATGCACATTCAATCAAAATGGATAATTTCAAGATAATATTGGATTTAAAATGCAAACGAAAATATCAAAAAATAAAATCGATACTCATAAGAACATATATAATAATTGACAAAAATTCATCTAATGATCTTATATAGATAAAATTATTTTGTTTCTTTTTGTTTCTGAAGCTATACATCTTAATATCTGTTTAGTGTATCATAATAGAGTAGTTTGATAACTCACCTGCAGGTGGTAGATTGTGTGGTATAATAGGAGGTGTTTGAAACGACACTTGATTTCGCTCAGAACTGATGGCTGTATTTGGATCAACGTATGGAGGCATATTTTTATCGTCTAGAATAAAAGAAAAAAAGATAATCTTTTGCTTAACAATAAATATCTTCTAGAAATAACAACACGATATTTGATATGAAAAATACAAGCTTTATGATTATATTAAAATTATTCAAAAATAGAAGAAATAATTGATGTTAATTATCTATTAAGGAGAAACTCACCAATTGATCAAAATCTTTTTGAGCTTACATTTTTACTTATAATCATGACTAGAAGAACTATTCAAGAAATTCGCCTCTATAGGTTTGAATGACATAGCAACATTTGTTGTTCAAAAATTGTAAGCATATAAACACAGATTGTTGCACTTGAAATATAGTATCTTATCTATTGATATACTCAAAGATAACAATGTTAGCTAAGTTTTATTGGATTCAAATGAAATGAAACACGGAAATGTTTTAGTGTTGACGACGTAACTTTATCTGATGATGTAACTTCTATGAAAAAAAGTCGTTCAATATGCAAAATTTTACAACATTGAAATTTAAAGGATATTCATCTCTTGTAATTTTCTACATTTTCATGACTTTTTTTTGGTTTTTACATTCTACAAATTTTGTTTTTTTTTAAGTGTGATTTTATTATTAATATAGACATACTAATGCATGTTTTTCTCGATAAAATAATTTGAAAATAAAAAGTAACTATGACCAATGATGGTAACGTTCTACAACTTTATTTAATTTTGTTTTAAAAGCGACAAGTACTAATGAAATCATAGTTAACTATGAATCTTTAAAAAAAAAAAGATACAATCTTGCAATTCGAGTTCAACAAGACATATCTATCTGCTTACTATTCTAAAGATAACATGTTCATGTCTCAATCAACTACACTTATGAGAACAAATCCTTGAAGAATTTTCTTTTTTTTTTTATTGTATAATCGTATCTACACTTCATTACAGATAAAATATGAGATCAAAACTTTTTTATCATTTGATTAAGTTTCCTTATTATCAAAAAAAAAGTTCGCTGTAGATCGAACAGTAGTATAAGAAGCGAGATAACTAATTCTTTGATGGCACACTTAGTTTTATAACAAATAAAAACTCTGTTGTTAACATCGTATACTTGGAAAATTATTGGTAAACATAAATCTTGATTCAAAAATGAAATGCTTTTTATCAGTTTCAACTATATTAGAACACAATATAGTATTCAAACAGGCCTATTTTATTATATTCCGATTCTACTCTATATTTTAAACTTTAGATATGTAAATTTATAGGCTTCGCAATCAAAAGGTTAAGGATACGAGAAAAACTATATAAAACAATAAAAAATAAAAGAAAACTATATACCAAGTGTTGATGACTGTTGTGTATAACTATTCGATTGTGGTGGATATTGTCCATAGAAACCTGGTTGTTGAGGTGAATACGATGAATAAGTACCTTGTTGTGGTGGATAATACATATTTGGATCTTGACTCATTATTCACGTCTATTAATCGACTTGAAGAAATAATCTGATTTTGATATTTTAATAATAAGAATACTTTTAACTTACAATAAAACTAAAAAAATAAAAAAAAAATAAAAATTTTAAAATAATATAAGAAAAAGATTTTGATTATTAGTTCTTTGCACAAAAACTCTACAACCAATATATAAGTTATGAAAAAATACAAAAAACTTAATGCTGTTAGAAAAAGTATTCCTGATTTTTTCGCATCGTTAGTATTACATTATCAGCACTTTAAAATATGTAGGCGGTAGTCGTCAAATGCTAAAATTAATAATATTATTGTTCTTTTTTTTCTCTCTCTTTCTATTGCCAGGTCTTTTTCTAATATACAGATGCTCTATGAGAGTAGCGCGTCACTTCAGCATAGTTTTTGCTTGGTCATACTCTTTGAATAAAAAATTTAGTTAGAAAGAAAGAAAGAAAAAAAAAAAAGACACGAGAAAAATCTTATAATAATAAACTGCTAGAAGGATAAATGAACACTTCTTTCTTCTAATTATAAGTGAATGCATTTCTTATCAGTGACATATATGTTATAAATACTTGAATCAATGAATAAATCCAAAATATTTTTACATAAAAAAGAAATATTACTATCATCTGTTCATTAACAATATCGATATAATTTCGTTATTCTGTCAAGAATTATTTTAATGAAAATTCTAGAGAGCAACAAAAACAAAATGTTTTTCCTGTCTAAAATATATGTCGAAAGAAATTTGTTTTCATCAAAAAGGAAGTGTCTCATTCGATTATAAGTTAAATTTAGATTGTTTTTGAAATCTACATTGTCGCATAAGACTAATTAATTCGAAAGTGTGAATTGAAGAATGGATGCATGATCGAAACAGTAGGATAAGTTCAATGTGACTCATCGAGAGTTTTACAGCACACCGTTGCTCTTGTTCTCACAGTTTTATCCTTATTATGAGTAAACAAAAGTAGCTTACAGTTCAATTTTTATTACAGTTTTAGAAGGACGTAATAATATATTTGAAATTGAATCATCAGATATACAATGAATAATTCCTCGATAGTTGATCGAAAGATTTATGTGTTATAACAATGCTATTCATTATATGACGGCGACATCTAATGACTAGAATTGAAACTCATGATACTAACATTTAAAGCATTCTATCAATCTTTAATGTAGTGACGGATCCAGAACACTTGCGTTCTTCTTGTTTTAGGCAAGCTGCAGTAAGTGGCACCCTTGCTATGTGTGTTGTGCTATCAATCATGAAGAATACCCTAGTCGAGAATCTCTAAACGAATCCCTGGGGAATCCCAACAGGGGTACCTATGGATTTACGAGGGAGTCAAGAAGTTTCCAGGGATTGATGTGGGAGTTCTTGGAGATTTGCTAGGAAATTTCTGAGGATTTGCCAGGGACTCTCCAGAAATACACCATGAGACTTATGACGACTGCAAACGATCGAACACGACGTTCTTATCATAATATCCATCCCTAGTAAAATCTCATTATAAAATCCTCTGGAAGTCCCTGGGGAATCATGACATAGATTCTACCAGGGACCAAGGGTGAGTGTGAGACTCCCAGGGAGTCGTTTAGAGATTCTCAACTAGGGTATTTATAAACTAGCAGCACTCTTCCTTACTCTTTTCAGAACAAGAGAGAATCTAGTATTCTAGTTTCGCTGTTAACTACTATTATCTTGTTAATATATACATTGTAACCATTTGTAAAATAAAGGATATGTACGGTCGTTATCGATCGGTTAGATTGAATTCGTCATTATTAAAATATTTTATATAATTTTTATTATTTATTAAATTCTTCTTATTAAATATGTTGGCGTTTTTGTCAAAAATTTTTCTCACACTATGCGAACAAGAGGGAAGAAAAAGCACTACGTACAGCTAAAAAAGAAACGTATCAACTTAGACGACATCATATCGGTGATTTAGCATGTTGGTGCACATTTTTCACTAAGAAGTAGCTGTTTACATGATTTATGTAATAGTAAGTATTTGTATTTAATTGTTACTGGTATTGTTGGTCTTAGTGTTGTTATAAAGTGATTAGAATTTTATTTAATGTCACCTGAGAAAAGTCAACTCCTGAGATTTTATTGCTTATTATCTATTCGAAATAGGTTTGTCATTCAGTTTCTGTTTATTACATAGGGTAGTCAAAAATTTCTGTAACTTTCAAATATTTATTCATACACAAAATATTTTGCTAATCTTTTTACAGTAAATGTTCGAAGTAGTCCCCATGATGTTCAATACAAAGTTTTATCCTTTCAATCCATTTCTGAAATGTCTTTTGGTATTCGTGAATAGGTATTGAATTGAGCTACTTGGATAACGCTTTAGCTAAACTTGTAGCATCTGGATAAGTATCAAGGCTACGTTTCAGATAACTGAACAACCAAAAATCTGAAGGAGCAAGGGCAGATGAGTATGGTGGATGAGCCATAACTTTGATTTTTTCTTCTTGAAGATAATTAAGAACAATATCATTCACATGGGGCCGTGCATTATCATGATGCAGCTTAACGTGATTTGCTGTTGATGATGGTCTTTTCTTATATAAATTTTTGATTAGCTTTTTTAAACATTCATCACGATAATAAATAGCATTAATTGATGTTCCAGAAGGTAATTCATGAATAAGTAATGGTCCAGATCTTTAACTGCATCAATATTTTGTTGAATGATGGCGGATAATGGACGACCACGTCGAGGATTATCTTCCAAAGATTCTCGTTCATTTGAAAATCGTTGAATCCATCGAGTAACTGTACAATATGAAACTACATCCTGTCCATATGCAGTAGCTAATTCATCAGGAATTTGTGTAGCTGTTAAACCTAATAAGCAACGAGTTTTTATATATGAGCGTATATACTGTTTTTCCATCTGAAAACAGGGGTGTTCAAAAAATTCGTTGAAAATTTGCCATAATAGACAGTTGTGAAACTTCGTATTGGTATTTGAATACATAAGAGATGTTACTATCAGAATAGGCCAACATAAAGGAATAAAACCAATTAGGATGAAATTTTAGACAGCTGTTTGCAGAACTTTTTGACTACCCTATGTATAAATATGCATTTACAACTGTATTTATAGATCAATCAATATCGAAAATTATTGAACTGAAGCCATTACGTTATTTGAGAGATAAGTGAGAAAAAGATTTTTTTAAAATTTATTGTTTTATAATTTGATTAAAGAGGGATACCCCGAATTTGTTTCCTTTTTCGTCCCCATCGACTCGTCCCTTCTTAATTGATTCCGAATTCGTCCCCGGTCTGAATTTGTGTCTAGAAAACCCTTTTGAATTTATCTCCCCTCCTTCAAGATTCATCCTCAGCAAAATTAACGTTTATTTCTTATGCAGATGCATTATTAATGTACTTTTAGTAAGGATGAAAGACGATTTTTATCACAACATTAAAAAACAAACATACAATTTTTCTTTTACAAGAATAAGAAGAAATTCTGAGTTAATATCAGAAGACAACTTATTATTTGACATACTTAGTCTTAACAGCTAGCCTACATTTAATTGCCAAATACGTCCCACTGATTTATCTCTCAGCGAACTGGTTAAGAAATTGCTCAAGCAGCAAGTCTACATCAGTATTTATTTTTCTTCTCTTGCTCTTGTTTTTTCATTTCATCAATTGTTTGAGCAATGGCAAGTTTATGTACCTCAAGTATACAAGTTAAAACATGCTCATTCGATTCACGAGAAACCACAGTAGTATCATGAAAGAGAAAAAGTGTGATTGAACAACTCCGTGAACGACGCCGTAGTTTAGTATTGTTATTCACACACGTTTCTGTGTGTATTGAAAACTATTATTGTGCAATAACTTTTCTTACCGCTCAGTGGAAGTAAAATGAACCATATTTCAATGTGATTTTAAGCAATAAATGTTGGTTAAAAAAGCTCACCGATGACTTTGCTCTTCTTATTGATTCATAACAAGTGTTCCTCTCATCGACTACATGTATTCAACTAAAAGAATCATATTGTGGATGTTGCTAATCATTAATATAAACGGACAGAATGATGAATATTTCACTGTTACATATAGTGGGGACGAATTCGGAATCAGAATTCGATAAAAAATTTTTGCGATAGGACGAATTAGAAACAATTTTTTTACATGTATTAAACGATGGGGACGAGTTCGGAATCAATTTTTGGGGGTTCAGTTCAGACAATTAAAAAGGAGAGGAAAATCCATTTGAATATAGCATTTAGAGAAAAATGATTTTGTACTCTCGAACTAGATTAATTTTTGTTGGAGAAAAAAAGATAAATCGTTCTTCTGGAATCAAAATAAAAGTAGTGAAAAGATCATTTGAATTAATCTCTATCATGAACCATAGTTCATTCCCATTTTCCTTGAAATTAACTCAAAAAAACAAAGAAAATATTACATTATTAGACGAAAAAAGATGTACGATAACATACTGACGCTCTTTAATTGGAAAGTGGACGAGTTATTCATCTCTATTTATTAACAAGAAGCGGCTACTAGAGTTTTATTTTTTATGGATTTATTGGGTTTTTTAAAAATTCCTGGATATTTTTTCACTATCGTTTATTCTATAATTTATTATGTCTTTCATTGGATTAATCGGCATACATCTCATTATCAGTTATTCCTTTGTTGACCAATCTTTTCCTCAACATTTATTCTATGAAAATTATTCTGTTACGAACCTTATTTTCATCTATGTTGCTACGATAAAATAATACTTTAGCGAATCAATCTTTTTCTAGCGAATGTTTTCTAGACACAATCAGATCTTAGAAAATGTTTTACATTTAACTTCTTAATATGAATTGATTCTTCAGTGAATCGAGTCTGTTTTCTTCGAATTTATTCGACCATAAACGAGATCAGGCCTTACTGTACAGTAACAGAACGAATAGAGAACATTTAAAAAGAGTATATTTGAAAGAAAGAAAGAAAAGATAAGTGTGACAGGACAAATGGAATCATCTATCATCTATATGTCTTTCTAGGTTTAACAGGCTAATGTAAACAAAAATGCTTTTTCTCTACTGAAAAACTTGACTGTATAACCTATGTATCACCGTCTGCAACGGGTTAAGAAGAAAATAAATCTTAGAATTTTAAAAACCATTCAAATAAATCCTGGGACTCACAAAGAATCCAAAAAATCCAAAAAAAGAAGTAAATCTCTGGATTTATTAAAAAATCTCAAAAAAAGTGCTGAAAGCGGCTGTATTTCAATCGATCTAAAACAAACAAATCTTATTCTTCTTTACTCATTCAATTTTATTTAATCCGAAAAGGATCGATGTTGACATCCGAATTCCTCACGTTCTTGTGTTTTTACAATGCATTGATCAAGTCAATATTAATATATTCAAATTCCTTTTCACTGTTAGAATAGAATGTTTTTCTCAGCTGATACAAAGCAAAGTGCATTTTTTAATACGATAGAATCTCATGTATCGCTTACTTTAGAGATCGAGATGTTATAGTGCTACTATATTCATTTGACTCATCACAAAGCACAGATAAAAAACTACTATTTATCAGTGGAAATTCTAGATTAATCGGATTTTTTTCATACATTAAATTACTCATTTCATTTTATTTCATCTCCATTGTTAGAACTAATTATAAGATAAAGGATCATCTAGAATGAATGTTGAATCGACAATCGCTTTTTGGAGATATCCCTTAAACACAACGGACAGAGAGTAGAAGGTAAGGAAAAATAACGAGGTCATTTTTTCTAAAAATTATTGGCTTGGTGGGTATCTAGATCAATAACTAATGGATTGGTTACGCAGTCCATAAATGTCAAAAGAAAATCCAATAGATACAGCAAATTGATGGATTTCAATAAATGTCTGTCTTATCACTTTAGTAGTCGGTCATTGAAAAATAAAACACAGGTTTTATTATGTTACCTTGTCCATCCTATCATATGATATTCTATAGAAAAATCAACAACAAATCTACTGGTGTCACCAGTGTTTTTCTTATAGACACTTTTTTCTATGTATTAAGGATTGACAAACGTTTAACTTTGATCATTTTCACTAGTAATAAGCAGCTAATTTATATATTCAACAAAAAATATCTGACAACAAAAGATGACTAGGTATAGAGAAGTCTATTTCGTCGAAAATGTTCAGAATTGATTATTCCATGACGAACCACAATAGATGAATTACATGCTTCAAGAAAACATTATCGAATGAAATACAACTATTCGCTTGGATGACATGATCTAAATAAACAACATAATAGAAAATTTTTTGATATCAAATGGCTACATAATCTCTTACAAATTTCCTTTAATATTTGTTTTGCAAATCATTTTTTTGCATTGGATTCATTTAGATTTTCTTTTAATTGTTCTTCGATTGTACGTAAATTATTTTCACTAATACAAGCATTTGCGAAAATTTTCGCTAAACGTGTAAGATTTTCTTCAATTGTAATTTCACCAATAGTATTGAACACTTCCACCATCACTTTCTGGCCTTCCAAAATTTGATCAGCCATTGCTTGTT